>OZ025298.1:158886860-158957860 GCA_964019185.1 Maratus speculifer | reverse complement strand
CTATAAAAATAATTTTCAGGCAAGATTTCTTTAAAATCTATATATTGCGTGTAAAGATTATGTAAGATAAACTCATTTTCACTTAACATAAATGGCTCATCATTAATTTTCATCTTGTTTGAAATAATTAAACTAAAATATTCATTAATCATTCAAGTAAATACGAGGGCAATTTGATAAGTACTTGGCCTTGGTGAGAGGTTGTGCTACTAGAATTTAAGAAAAATGGTTATTTCGTAAAAGTGACCTTTCGCATCAAAGATGGCAGTTTGCCACGTCACTAAGTGATTTAGTTTGTAAATGGAAGACGTTTGAATAGAGCAACTTTAATAATATTCCAACAAATGAAAAAGCTGAACATTGAGCAGTGAGGAAAAAAACCTATTTTTAAAAAAGAAAACAATTTATGTGATTAAAAAGTTATTCAAAAAAGTTTATGGGGAATCCGCATCTTCGTTATCTACAGTAAAATATTAGTAACAGCTGGATTCAAGCACGACTGTGCAAGTATTTTTGATGAAGAACGTTCAGGTCGTCCATAGCGTTGCAAAGGTTAGGAAAAACCCGGTTTAAACCCGGGAATAATCCGGGGTTTTAGGAATAAACCTGGAAAAAACCCGGGATTTTTTGAAATAATTCGGTTTTTTGGGAATAAACCTGGGAATAAACCTGGTCTTTTGGAATAAAACCCGGGAATAAATTGACTTTTTGCAACTCTAGTCGTCCATTTGAGGCTACACTGTTAAAAATCTGCTGCATTTTTCTGCAACGCACTCCACCGCTTGTATATAATATCACTATTCCAACCAATGAGAAAGCTCCATTTCACGGCCAAGTAACCGTTTTCTATACAAGCAGGGGAGTACGTTGCAGCAAAATGCAGCAGATTTTTAACAGTGTACGACAGATTTAGAACTGATTGAAAAAGTCCACGATATTGTGATAAACGATCGGAGAATGAAAGTGACTGAGATTTCTGAGATTGCAGGTATTTCGAGGAAATAAGTGTAAAATACGTTTACAACTCATTAGGATATGGAAAAGCTTTCCACAAAATGGCTGCAGCAAATGCACCGCTGCTGATATAAAACACATTTACATGTCAATTTTCAAAACACTACTAACACAGATAGTACTTCATTTCCTAAAGAATATCCTACTAATTTGGAACTTACGGAAAAACTTTTATTCAACAATATAATTAAATTTTAAGATTTAAAAATTAAATTAGTGGATAATAAAACAATTACTGATCTACATGACAAACGTAAAGATTTTCAATTTAAAGTTAATATCTTTACTCATTTTAAATTTTGCCTCCTTATTTCTGTTTATCGCAATATACACCTCAATCATTTGTGCAGAATCAAATGTTTATGTTCTCGTCATCTTATTAACAAAAACATAAAACAGTTAATATTTGGTGCGATAAATCACGGTTTTCCTAAAAAAAAAATTATGCATTAATTTACCATTAACGCTTTTGTCACATATAAATTGTTGTAGGATGTTTATTGTCAGTTACTATTAACATTTTGCGCATTCAAAAATATGTATGTAAAAACAAATAAAACATAAAAATAACAATAAGAAATAAAAAAAATTATAAAAATGTATGTAAAAATTATTAATATTTTAGCATGATGAGTAGATGTTGGATTTTTAAGAAAGGCCGGAACTACAGGAAAATTTTTGTGCATATGTTAATATAATATTTTTACTATAAAAAACGAAGGGATAGGCACAGTGTAACAATAGTTAATTAATTATTTTATTCTGTAGACATAGCATTCCCTGTTAATGTCGTATAGCATTAATTTGTAACGTGGTTTATGGCTGGATAATTGCAATTTTTAATTCCTTTATTCTTTATTATTTTTTTTAATTCTTTTTAATTTAACAAGTAAGATCACAATAATCTTTCCATTATGATAGTATAGTCTTAAAATGATATAATTTATTATTAATTCTCATACAGTTGTTTAAGATCAATATGTAGTAACTTGTTATTTTAAAATTATAATGCATAATTTTCAACCAAATCAATTTTAATCCTTTATTCAAAATATAGATGGCACCATTGAACATTAACTTCGTCTATTTTATCCATCATATAGATTAAAACGGTAAGGAAAAATTTTAAGTATAACCCAAAAAGCAGTTTCTACGCATACGCGAGCAAGTCTTCCGGATGTGCCCATCATTTTCCGGCATTCAGTTATCACTTTTTTTTTTTTTTTTTTTTTTTTTTTTTTTTTTTTAACCATCTTTTCTATTTTATCCATTATTCTTTTAAACTACGTAGTTTTGAAACATGTATTCTAATCAATCAAATTACACTATATTTTCATTGATAAGCATAATCTGCTTAATTAATAACTTATAATATTTTATTAACTTATCATTGCCTGATAAATCTAATTACCTTAATTCGCAATTCAAATTATGGCTTCCTAATAGTTAATAAATTTATACTTTATCCAATTATTTATTGTGTTAAACTATCCTTATTGATAATATATATGTAATTTATATATTTTTTTTATTTTCTATTTTTTTTAAGAATTTAAAATATATTATTAATTCTCATGTAGTTTATTAATATAAATCTGTCGTGATAAATTTTTTTAATAGATTTATAATGAATACAACATGTTCTTATAGTTAATTACATCCTTTTATCAATACAATTCATCCAAATGTTCGTAGATGGCACCATCATGCATTAAAAAAAAAAAAAAAAAAAAACTCCTGTTAGATAATTACTGACATCATTCTTTTAAATATTTTTATCAATTTAATAAAATTACATTTCCATTATTTTGCATAACTTGTTTTGTTTAATAAAAAATTAATAACCTACTATTATTAATTGCTTAAACGTCAGTGAAGGCTTACTTTGGAGACACGAAATGTTTTGGTTTCTGTCTGGCTGTTCCGCGATAACTGCCGCAAAACACTTCCTATTAACTTGAAATTAAGTGGATATTTCTTGAGATACCTGGATTTAGCTGTATAGTTTTATGTTCTCTTTGATTCTCTTGTTCGGAAAATACAGGACATTTAATTTTGCACCATAATGCTTTTCTATGGCAATTCAGATGTTTTTAAAATTTTCATTTGTTGAAAGAAAATGGCTCACTTGCTCAGTGGTATTAAATGACAAATTGGATACTGAAATTTACGAATACTAAGCTGAAATTATTCAAATTGTTTTGAAATTTTATGTATGCATTTGTCAGAATTTTCATATTATTACTGTAATTTTTGGATAATTTTTATAAATGTGTTCCATTAATATAAAACAATTTGTTTTAGAGATTTACCTATTTTAAATGTATTTATTCCATTTTTTCTTTTTACTTTTTATAGTTGCCTAGCAACTCTTTATCATCATAATACTAAAAGCATTGTATAGTGCGTCAGTAATTTTCATGTAAATAAAGGTAAGTGAAAAGAAAAATATGAGTTAAAAGAAAATTAATATAACTTCATACTGGAAAGAAAATGGAAATTTTCAAGTATCTTTTAATAATTAAAGATAAAGGAAGATTGATTTTAGGGCACAAAAAGAAGTGATAATGACATCATATAACGAAAGAAAACTAATGTACTTTGGCCCTTAAATTAAATGGTTTTTTTATTATGATATTAATCCTTATTTATTTACAGAAATTTACTATCAAAATTTTAAAATTTGTCGAAAGCGCGTTAAAATAAAGATTTTTTTAAAAATATTTAAAATAATAATAAACTTGTTGTTAAGCAAGTGGTTGGATAGTAAATTTTAATAATATGTCCCTGATCCCCCCGCTTCCCTGATTTGTTTTTGGAATTCACTGGATAAAGGGAGGATAGGTGAAAATATCCCTCACAATTTATGTAAATGATTTTTCATACAGATTTAAACCATTTGTTTCAATTATTGTATACCTGTTTATAGTAGTGAGAAGCTTCGCTCATTTGTTGTGGTATTCTTTTGTTAATTATAAAGGAGGATACGGGCGATTACCTCCCCTTAACTTTGCTAAATAGAGTTTTATGCAGAGTTATCCGATTTGCTTTAAATTTTGGATGTAGTTTTTTTCTGATAAGTTGAATTTCTGAACAGTTTTAGAGGTTTAATGATAAATTATAAAGAAGAGATCGGGGAAAACTTTTCTTAAATTACATAAATGGGTTTTTATGCAGAATTATTCGACTTGCTTCGAATTTTGGATACAGGTTTATTATATGAAAAGACGTATCCCTGATTAGTTTTGGGGCTTCAATGATAACTATAAAAAAGAGAATTGGGAGGGGGCACTTCCTTCCTTATTTTTTTTTCGAAGGGCATTATTATATAATGCTCTAATATACAATTAGTCTATATAGCCTTTGAGCTGTATGCCATCAGTTTAACTGGGCATCAGTCTTTTTATTATTTATTAATTGTCGATGTTAAATATTAGTATTACATAATTTTTATGTACATATATATATGTATATATATATATATATATATATATTAGATATCATGGGGGGTAAATGGAGTATAAGTAATAACGGCAAGTGATAATATTACGCGTTATGATGAAAGAATACAGGAGGTGGTACATTAGGGATTTGCACAGAAAATCAAGTAAAACACAAACAACCGTAAATACTTATTTCTTTTAAATTTGCAAATCTAATCCCTTGAAGAAGAACATGAAAATCAAATGGTAACTCAGAAAATTATTTTTTGCAATGCGAAGACTATATATTTATTCGGAAATACTTAGGTTATTACATATTTTTGTAGTGTATTTCCTTTTCTTTTAAAATCTTGTGCTTGATTTCGGAAGGGTTCACGAGATAGTTTGTAGTTGAAAGTATATCTCGCAATAAATATATTGAGGTAATAAAGCCTTACATTGACTATATTACTCTAATTGATTATTTTCAATGCTAAAACTACAACTTAAAAAGTTTTTTTTTTTTTTTTTTTTTTTTTTTTTTTTTTTTACGAGAAAACATTATTGTCATTTTTAAGAACCAAAAAAGAATACACTTTGAATTATATTTAATCATTTTTTAATTATATTGAATCATTATTATCATTATTTATTTTAAAAAATCAGTTTAAATAAAAGTTTAAACCCGAGTTTATAATCATAATAAAAAAGCATATTCACATTTTATTAACTAAATAAATAACCTGGGATTTCAAGGGTTGCGATAAACAGATTTATTCGTTCTTTTTTGCTGTTTTAGAATAAGCTCAATCAAATACCAAATAATACATCATTTTTAAAATTTAAAATAAAGTTTGTGTTAAAGAAAATCTATAAAATGGAAGTTTTATAAAAAATGATTGAGAAATATATATGAATAGATATAAGTGCGTATATATATGTTACAGGCAAAACCCAATTTTAGGCCTAAATAGTTTATCCTAACGCCCATCGGATAAATTAGTTTTTTCTAGTCTAAACCGGTTTATCCTAACGCCCATCGTATAAACCACTTTTTTTCTAGGCCAAACTAGTCTATCCTAAGGCCCATAGGACAAGCTAGTTTTTCCTAGGCCAAACTAGTTTGGCCTAACTCTTATAGGATAGACTAGTTTAGCCTGATGTTTATTAGTCTGAACTAGTTTATCCTAGGCCTATCTAGTTTATCATAGACTAATTCAATTTGGCGTGATTTTATTGAATTGCATGACCGCCTCAGCGCCAACATTCAAGTTTTTCCTAGGTTGATCTAATTTATCCTAGGCCAATGTAATTTTAGTTATGTGTTTTTAGCTCAAAGGTGTCAAAGTCTGAGAAAAAACGGGGTCGCAGGTTCTGTATGTATGTATGTACGCATGTACGTAGATATGTACGTAAGTATGCACGTAACGCGATAATTGTTGATAAAAATATTCGATTTGCTTCAAATTTTGGATGTAGGTTCTTTCTGATATTAGTTTTGAGAATTCATTGGATAAGAATAAGGGGGGGGGGGTGCGAATGGGAGGCTAATTCCCCATCGTTAATTTAGTGAAATGGATTTTTCATGCAGAATTATCAGTTTTCATTTAAAATTTTAGATATAGGATCATTCTGACAAGGCACCTCAGTGATTAGTTGTGGATGTTTATTGGTTTATTGTATGTTTATTGTGGATGTTCAATGTTTAAGTATAATTGGGGGAAATGGGAAAAGGTAATCACCCTTACTTTATTTTTTGAGATGTTAGTCTTTAAAAAAATAAGGCTGTAATACGTAATTAGTGTAAACAGTCTGTGAATCCAAAGCCATCAGTTTAACAGGGCAATATTTTTTTAAATATTGATCCCGACTACTGCTCCATTGCTAACCTTGTGCAAGGTGGATTTACCATCATCCTTGTATAATGCATTTTATTTGAAGGGTTGTAGAATACTCTTAGAAGTTTACACAGGCCGGAATTTCGAGGCCCGGACCCCGTCGTTCCAGAAGGAAAGTTATTTTGCCTTGACACGGTGTAAAAATTAAAAGTTCACCCCAAGCTCTGCCTGTACAATAATCAATGAAAGAAGACGCAGTCCTGCTCGATATGGCCTTACTCAATTTATGAAAAAAAAAAAAAAACGATTTTACTTTACGTACAATTAAGATTCCTTTTAAAAAATACTGCATATATATTTAATGGATAAATTTACAACGTATTTTTAAATAACGATGTGTTCGCAGAATGGAAAATACACAATGTATTATTAATTATTTAGATTCTCAGACCTTTCTATATCCAAATAGGGATTTATTAAATAATTAATGTAGTTTAGAACAAAAGAAAAAAAAAGAGAGTTATAAACATCATAAGTTTTGAATCTTTTGATTTGTGAATGTATTTCTCTGTCATTCCTTAAGGTTTTCCTGAAATCCAAAAGAACTACAACCTAACACATTTATGAAATAATTCCTTATCGGAAATTCATAAGATTAGCAGGCATTCTCACTCAGAAAATATGTAACCGAATGGAGTTAACCATTTTTTCATAAAAGCGATTTTTTGTGAAAATTTTATTAAAGCTACATTTTGAATCAAATTTCCGGCACGACTTCACGGAAAAGAAAAACTTGACGCCATGACAGGAATAGCTTATATGTCGACAGGTAATTAATTTTTTTTAAAATGTAAAACATTGTTCGATTCCAAATTATGTTCAGCTCCGGTCTGGCGCGAATATCCAAGTAATAATAATAATAATAATAATAATAATAATAATAATAATAATAATAATAATAATAATAATAATAATAATAATAATAATAATAATAATAATAATAATAATAATAATAATAATAATAATAATAATAATAATAATAATAATAATAATAATGATTATAATAATAAATGCAAGTCTGATCTCAGCACGGCACGAGTATGCAAAAAAAAAAAAAATTAAATAAGCAAACACCATATCCAATGCTTCATGTCTCTAAGGTGGACATGTTAAATTTCTGTATTGATGTTATAAGCAATGACTCTTGACACAAATTTATACTTATTCTAGTGAAAAATATGATACCAGCCAAACATGATTTTGGGGCAAATTAGATTAGCCTGGGCCAAACTATTTTATCCTAACGCCAATTGGATAAAGTAGTTTTGAATACGCCAAACTTGTTTATATAAATACCTATAGGATAAATTAGTTTTTACTAGGTAAGAAGTCCTTCATTTTTCGCTTCATGCATAACCAATGAACCCCCCAAACTATTCAGAGAATCACCTTATGAGAATGAACCTATATCTAAAATTTGAAGCAAATTCGTAAATTCTGGGTCAAAAACCATTTATCTAAATTATGGAGGGTTACCTACACTGCCCTTTCTTTTGCACTTAAATAATAAAGATCCACAACTAATCACGAAGGATCCTTGTCAGAATGATCCTATATCTAAAATTTTATATGAAATCAGATAATTCTGTAAATAAGAAAAATCCATTTCTCTATACTAACAGTGGAGGCTTAGTCCCTTTCGACCCTCCCTTTTTCTTATCCAATGAATTCCCAAAACTAATTTAAAAGTACATTATCATAATGAATCTACATCCAAAATTTGAAGCAAATAGGATATTTCTATCAAGAATTCTCGCTTTATGTACATACGTACATACATGCGTACATGTATACATACAGAACCCGCGAACATTTCTCAGGCTTTCACACCTGTGAGCTAAAAACACGTAAAATTACATTGTCCTTGACAAATTAGACTGTTGGCGCTGAGGCAGTCATTGAATTCAATAAAATCACGCCAACTGGCCAATTTTAACTGGCCTAGGATAAACTAGATCAGCCTAGGATAAATTAATTCAGACCAATAAACAGCAGGTTAAACTAGTCTATCCTACAAAAGTTAGGCCAAACTAGCTTGGCCTAGGAAACACTAGTTTGTCCTATGGGCCTTAGGATAGACTAGTTTGGCCTAGGAAAAACTAGTTTATCCGATGGGCGTTAGGATAAACTAGTTTGGCCTAAAACCGTGTTTGGCCTGTAACATATATAAATACAGGGTGTCCCAAAAGGTCGTTTACAAACTTAACATGCTGGTCTGTCATATCATGATGAACAACATTAAATAGGAAACTAAGGGTCCCAAACGTCTTCCAAAGGATATATGCGTCATTAAATTTTAGGGTCCAAAAATTCAAATGATTATAACAAACAGAAAAATTGGTCGATTCGTTTGCGGCGTTCACTAAAAATATTCTTTATGTCAGTATTTTCTTGAAAATAAATTATAAAGATAAATTTCAAAAAAGTCGATAGAGGGCGCTTTAGACTTTGGAGTAACAATAAACTAGTTTTTGCCATTATTTTTTGTATCTCATAAAATTTTTTTAGAAGCTTAGACATAAGCTTAAATCTTGAGATAAAAATCTGAATCGTTGGGAGTGGTTAAGTAGCGCAAACTGAACTGTGTTCAATGGGGGTGAAGAGATTCAAATTTCAAATGATTATAAAAAACGGAAAAATTGATCGGTTTTCGCTAAAACTATTCTTTATATCAATATTTTCTTGAAAATAAATTTTACAGATATCTTTCAAAAAATTCCGTCAGAGGGCGCCTTAATTTTTATAGTAACCAACAAGTATTTTTAACGTTTATTTTTTGTATCGTATAAAATGCTTGTAAAAGTTCAAACATAAATTTTGTGCTCAAAATCTGCATCGTTGTGAGTAATTAAGCGGCCAAAAATTGAACTGAGTTCGAGGGGTGGGGAAAGTAACATTTCAACTCCTGAGCACAGTTCAGTTTGCGCTTCTAAACCAATCCTATCGATTTAGATTTTGAGCACAACATTTAAGTCTCAACTTTTGCAAGCATTTAATTAAATTAAAAAAAACGGTTAAAAATAATTGTTGGTTATTCTAAAGTTTAAGGCGCCCTCTAACGGATTTTTTTAATTTATCTTTAAAATTTATTTTCAAAGAAATATTGACATAAAGAATAATTTTAGTGAAAACCGACCAATTTTTCCGTTTTTTATAATCATTTGAAATTTGAACCTCCCCACCCCCGTTGAACACAGTTCAGTTTGCGCTACTTTACCACTCCCAACGATTCCAATTTTCATCTCAAAATTTAAGTTTATGTCTAAGCTTCTTAAAAAAAAAATTATGAGATGCAAAAAATAACGGAAAAAATAGTTGTACATTACTCCAAAGTCTAAAGCGCGCTCTATCCGCATTTTTTGAATTTTATCTTTATTAATTATTTTCAAGATAATACTGACATAAAGAATAATTTTAGTGAAAATCGCAAATCAATCGATAATTTTTCCGTTTTTTATAATCATTTGAAATTTGAACCTCTCCCCGCAATTCAGTTTGCGCTGGTTTTACCACGATCCAACGATTTAGATTTTGAGCTCAAAATTTAAGTTTATGCCTAATCTTCTAAAAAAATTAATGAGATGCAAAAAATAATAGTAAAATTTAGTTTATTGTTACTCCAAAGTCTAAAGGGCCCTCTATCGATATTTTTTGAAATTTATCTTTATAATTTATTTTCAAGAAAATACTGGCATAAAGAATAGTTTTAGTGAAAACCGCAAACGAATCAACCAATTTTTTTGTTTTTTATAATCATTTGAATTTTTGGACCCTAAACTTTGATGGCGCATATCTCCTTTGGATGACGTTTGGGACCCTTAGTTTCCCATTTAATATTGTTCATCATGATATTACAGACCAGCATATTAAGTTTGTAAACGACCTTTTGGGACACCCTGTATATTTATACATATACACTCCTGGACAAAATTATAAACTCAGAATTTTTTTAATTTATTTACATCCTAATGTAAATAAGGTTAGCTTTAAGTTAATGAAATAATGATGAATATTTATAATAAGAGATCTAAATTTAATATAACTCATAAATAAAATGGAGTAAGTAATTTAAATAAGAAAATACATAACTTAAAAAAAATAACATTATGTGAAACCTGGACAAAAATGTAAACTCAAAGTAATTAATTTCTATATTCTGGCACATTTGATATAAATAAATGTATTTTATGATAAAAAACTAATAAATGGAGTCATTATGGATCAATACATTTCAATACATCAATACATGTTTTAGTTTTTCTCATAATATAATATTATGTGAGATCTGGACAAAATTATAAACTCAAAGTTAGGAATTTCTATACCCTGGAATTTTTTATCTAAATAATAAATGTGTTTTGTGATAAGAAAATAATTCAGTGAAATTTTTTTTCACATTGGTATTAATGCAAACGATATTTATTCATATTTTTAATTCTCTCCATGATTTTATTAAAAATCATTTACCGTCTGCCTTTGAATTACTTTTAGAATAATTTTGCTTTCTTTTAATACATCTTGTTTACTGTGAGTCATTACATGTTATTCTTAGAACAGTGAAAAGTCAACAACTTTTCTAATTTCTAATGCCTCAAGGAAAGGTTCTCACAGAGGTACAAGTTGGTAAAATTTTGGCATTCAGAGCTTTTGGAAAAACACAACGGCAAATTGCTTTGCTAATTAAATGTTCACAAGGAGCAGTAAAAAACGTTTTAAAGAATCCGTCAATGTATGGAAAGACGAAACGGAGTGGTCGACGTCTAAAGATAACAGAAAGAAATCGAAGATCTATATTACGAACAACATCTAGTATTGGAGCTTCTTCTAGCCGAATTGTAAATACTTTAAAGCTAAATGTAAGCTCTCGAACTGTCAGACGAATTCTTCAACGAGCGCCGAATATGAAATGGAAGAAAATGAAAGCTAAGCCAAAACTTGAGCCCCATCACATGAATGCCAGACTTCATTTTGCACAACAGCACATGTCATGGACAACAGAGTGGAGCACAGTTGTCTGGTCAGATGAAAAAAAGTTTAATTTAGATGGCCCAGATGGCATAAGATACTACTGGCACGATATCAAACATGAAGAACGGCATATCTTTAGTCGAAATTTTGGTGGAAGATCCAT
The DNA here is from genome assembly GCA_964019185.1 of Maratus speculifer. NCBI lineage: Eukaryota > Metazoa > Arthropoda > Arachnida > Araneae > Salticidae > Maratus > Maratus speculifer. The sequence continues at coordinate 158,946,395 of OZ025298.1, read as the reverse complement.
GATGATGTGGGCTGGTTTTTCGCAGAATGGTAAAACTGCTCTGGCTTTTCTTAATGGAAAACAAAAATCAGAAGACTATCAGTTAATGCTGGAAGATAATCTTTTGTCATATGGACCTTTGATTGCTGGAGTAAACTGGGTATTTCAGCAAGATAATGCAGCAATACACTCCGCAAAAAGTACAAAAGAGTGGCTGCAGCGCTGGCATATAAATGTCTTGAACTGGCCAGCCCGCAGCCCTGATCTAAACCCCATTGAAAATTGTTGGGGTGCAATGGTTCGAATAGTCTATCGCGATGGATGTCAATATCAAAACACAAATGATTTAAAGATGGCTATACTTTCAGCTTGGAACCAGTTGTCTACGGAGCAGTTGGGAAAACTTGTTCAATCTATGCCGAGTCGCATATTCGAAGTCATACAGAAAAATGGCGGTTCAACACATTTTTGAATGTATGCATTAATACTTTGCACCAGGATTCAAAAGTACGTTCACTTCTTAAACTCTATAATTTTATGTTTTCAGTTTACACATGTACTATATTTATATTACTCATCTTTTTAAAAAAATATATATAAAAATGCATTGATGTATCAAAACATATTCATCCCTAATAATTTCATTTATTAGTTTATAATCATAAAATACATTTATTTATATTAAAGATACCAGTGTAGAAATTCATAACTTTGAGTTTATAATTTTGTCCAGGTCCCACATAATGTTATTTTGTGAGAAAAATTAAAATATGTATTGATGTACTGAAATGTATTGATCCATAATGACCCCATTTATTAGTTTCTTATGACAAAATGCATTTATTTATATCATATATGCTAGAATATAGGAATTAATAACTTTGAGTTTATATTTTTGTCCAGGTTTCACATAATGTTATTTTTTTTAAGTTATGTATTTTCTTATTTAAATTACTTGCTCCATTTTATTTATGAGTTATATTAAATTAAGATGTCTTATTATAAATATTCATCATTATTTCATTAATGTAAAGCTAAGCTTATTTATATTATGATGTAAATAAATAAAAAAATTTCTGAGTTTATAATTTTGTCCAGGAGTGTACATATACATATACATACATACACACACACATATATGCATATATATATGTGTGTGTGCGTGTTATTATAAAATATAGTGAGCCCAATGATTCTGCTTTTTTTGCAAATTTCATTTGTATTAATTTTTTTTTTTTTTTTTTAAATTTCACTGTAATAGTTTTCTATTAATTTCAATGGTTTATATATTGTTTTACAATTAATGGTATATATATATATATATATATATATATATATATATATATATATATATATATATATTGGTTTATTGTTTTATTGATAAAATCCATTGGTGAATCTAGTCTATTTTTAATGGTATTATATATATATATATATATATATATGTGTGTGTGTGTGTGTATATAAATATATATAAATTACAAATTTAATTTTTTTCTCCAAAATAAACCTTATACTATATTAATTTCTTTTTAACAATATTCCGTACTTATTTCAACTTATTTAATTGAAATCCTGTTACTAGGTCTAATCTGTTAATCTTTATAGAAAGCATATAAATTCTCAATTCGCCTTAAAACATTTATTCCAATATGCGTAATTTTAAAAAATGGCTCTAAATTAAAAAATATTCGTAATTAAACTTTATTTCTGAAAGTTCCCAATAAAATTCATGTTTCCGCTGTTTTTATTAACACTTTTTCAAAATGTCTTATTAAATTTATTCCAAAACTATACCTTTCAAAATTATGATTCTTTTTTATTTCTTTTTCTGTTTTCTTCGCGTTTGATATTTTTTTGCGTATCAACAAATTCATTTGTTTTCTTTTTGTTTTAATTTATCGGATAATGATTTCGATTATAAATAAGTTAAATAATAATCTTTTAAAATAAAAATTATCGTCTGAAAAAGATTCGAGAATGCTATGTTTAATCTCGACGTTAAACATTAAATTTTGTTTAAATAAGAAAATCATGGTTAAAGATTAGAGAATGCTCTAGAAGCTTTTATTATTTGATTTAAGTGAAGGAGGCCCAGAGATGATGGGATATTCTTACTTTTTTCTTTTGATGATTCAATTTTCGACGACTTGCGGAAATTATGTTTTTATGAAGGAATGTCACTACGGAGAGATCATTTCCAGCTCTGTCTGAATGACTTTAATAAACTATTTTGGAGCAACTGTGTAATTTGGTGAAACTTCTGCGTTTATTATTTTACCTTATTTTAATCTCGCCACGACTCCTGTGACATAATATGGGGAAACTTGCAAAGATTTTACTGGTTACTACCTCAAAATGTCATATAAATATACAGTCGAGTCTCTATATAACGAAATCCATCGTTCCAGTAAAAATTCGTTATACAGAGAAATTCGATTTATAGAAAATGATGTTAAAAATCGTATTTAATGTGCAAATTTTGAACAAATATTATTTTTGATGTTTTTAATTAAGAATTTGAAATGTTTAAAAGTAAATATTAACCTAAAATTATATTTATTAATTATTTAAGCAGTTTCAAAAAAAGAGAATAGACATTTATTTGAAAGCTTAATGAAAATCAAATAAGGAAGTCTTGCATTAATTTCAGACGAAAAAATCTCTAATTTTTTTTTGTTTTGATTTTAAAATTGTTACACTCTCAAAAAAATGCTCAAATTTTAGCAAGGAATGAAAAATTGTAGTTAACATTTTCCTCCGTTTGAAGGCCTCTCTTATGTGCCTCTCATTGATTCCTTTCTTATATGTGTAACAATCTAATTGACTCTGTTTTGAGAAGGATGTTAAAAAGTGTGTGGGAGGCGGGATGAATACCTTGGATTTAAAGAACAAGGAGATAAGAAATATAAAATCTCAGCACGGAACGATATATCAAAAATAAGTGATGGAAAATTGATTCCATATGATTTCGAATCTTTTTAAAAACTGAATAAATTAAGACCAATTTATGAAAAAATTCGTTATATGGAGATAGATATTCCGCTATATAGAAACTATTTTTAATGTAATCATGCGAAAAGGGGACCGTTCCTACAAAAAAATCGTTATATAGAGAAATTCGATGTTTGGAGTTTCGTTATAGGGAGAATCGACTGTATATTATGTATTTTTTTTTTTTTTTGCTAAAATTAACTTTATATTATATAACTTTCCTTTCAAAAATATTCCATATTTATTTCAGCTTATTAAATTAAAATCATGTTATTAGATCTAAGCTATTCATCTTTATAGAAACGATATAAATTCTTAGTTCGCCTTAAAAAAAACATTTATTCTAATATCGTAAATCTATAAAATATTTTTAATTAAAGTTTTATTTATTAGCTTTCCTAATAAAACTCACTTTTCTCCTCTTCTTATCAACCTTTTTTAACCCCCTGACTGCCCAGCCAAAGGGTAATATTGTAATGTTGTTTTCTGTGTAATTTATTAAAAATATTTAAAAAAAGATGTTTTTTCCAATCTGATACAAAGTATGTTATTAGTATCGGTGTATAATCTTTGATAGCATCAATCCTAACTTAATTTTTCAGAACTGGGTTTTATTTGTGGAATTATGCTAATTTAAATATTGCTTATGTTGCAGTGAAACCTGCAGCTTAGCCGGCGGCGGTCAGGAGGTTAAGAAAGTCTTATTAAATTAATTCCAAAAAGATACTTGTTTAAAAATATCATTCTTTTTATTTTTTTCTTGGCGTTATAAAACGCCTTCAATTAATTTATTGATACGCAATAACTATAAAATTATTAAGTATCAATAAATTCATTTTTTCTTTTTTTTTTTTTTGCTTGAAATTATCGTCTGTGGAGTATATTCAAATTTTGATTACTTTCGATTATAATTTAGTTAAATAATAATCTTTTAAATTAAATTATCATCTGCAGAAGGTCAAGCCTGCTACTTTTAATCTCGGCACTTGATATTAATTCCTATTTACATAAAAGAATCGTGTTTAGAGATTATTGGAAGTTCTAGGAACTTTTTTTTTTACTTAAGCTAGAGAGGCCTGGAGATGGATGGGATTTTTATTCGATGTTTTGGGGTTTGAGGGACATGCGGGGAACATTTAGGAATGTTTTCTTTTTGATGGAATTTTTACTCCTTAAAAGTATTTCCCTCTCCATATGACTGCATTTAAAGAAAATATTGTGGCGCTGGCTACGTTTAGTTTTCTATGATGTCTGCATTCTTTTTTTAGATTCTTTTTTTAATTGTTCGCCACAAACCCTATGCTATAAAATAGGGTGACTTGCGGCTAATACTACTGGTTCTCAATCTTAAAATGTCACATATATATGTATAAGGCATCCTGGGGTAAAAGTGCTAGGATAAGTAATAATGCCAAGTTATATTATGACGCATAATTATGAAAGAATAGAAGAAATGGCTCCTTAGGTATTTGCACAGAAAGACTTCGAGTCATCTAAAGCACAAACAACCGCTTAACCTTCATTTTTTCCTTATTTCTAAACCTTGTCGCTTGCACATTATACAGAGTGGGTCATAAATATCGAAATAATAGGCTATCTTCTTAAATATTGCCCCTAGACCCAATTTAAAATTTTCCTTATTCAGTCCTGAATAATACACAAAAAGTTACATCTTCATGTCTTCAAAAGTTGCAGAGTTATAGCCGTTTGAATAATTCATCAGGTTTTAAGGGATTAGACACAAATTGAAATGCGTGCAATTCAACAGACAATGTTTCTTTAACATTTCTGGGAAACGTGTAAAAAATCTGTCTTTTCAGTTAGAATTTTGATTTTTTTCTTTTTTGTGATGGTTAGCCATATAATTTGCTAAGAAAATCACATCCTAAAATTTTTCATAATATTTATTAAAATTTCATATGATTAGTACTGCTTTAAATGGGATAATTAAAAATCGTTATAACACCAAACATTATTTATCGGATTTCAATTTCTTTCTATTTAATTAAAGATGAAAATCTGATTTTAGTTTTCTTTCTGGGTTTTTGTTTTTAAATATTAATTTTAGAACTATTAAAAATATTTATTGAAAAAATAACATAACTTTAAAAAAAAATCATGTTTTCAAAAGTAAAAATTTTTTAAATTTTACCCGAAACAAAACTAATGTAAAATATTTAAAAATGACATGTTTCAAGTTTGTACTTTTTTCTTTAAAAATTCTTAACTTTTAATAAGTCCTGCATTGGATGAAATTTTCAATCCCGGTCTCGAACAATCCGTATTAAAATCACTTTCTCTGACTGACCTAATGCGTGCATGAAATAAGTAAAATTTGGTTCAATCAAAATTTTTACAAAAACCACATAGAAAAAACACATAACATCCACATAAAATCGCTTTTATTAAAAAAAAAAAAAAAAAAAAAAAAAAAAAAAAAAAACTTTATTATTATTTTTTTAAGAATAGTACATTTAAATGCTAAAAAATAAACACAATACAACCAGAAAAAAAATCTACCTATGACGGAATTCTGTCCTAAACCGAAAATCTGTTGATCCATGCAAAATGAATACAATAACACCAGAGAAAAAATAAACTCCATTTAACCCTCCTTAGCAAGGATATTTGTCTATTGCGTATTTTTTCTTTCCTATGTGATTCCGTCTTAAAAGATTTTACTGTATAACATTTTTCAAAGTCTCCAACACACGAGATATGGATTAGCGATATTAAAATATAAGTGAAACATAATCAGAGTTTCAGTGATAAAATAAATATATCACGGCCTTTTGCGCTTCTTTAATAATAAAAAGTATAAATATAAAAAAACGAAAAGCTATAATAAGTATTTTTGATCAGAAATACATCCCGCGAAACAGTTTTTAACTACACTGAGATTAAAAACCATGTAGAAATTCACGGCTGAGCCGGGCAATAATTTTAAGCTTCTTTCCAGGTTGGTCCTGGTTATGATTTTAACATTTTTCCAAGCCGGGCAGAAATTTTTCCCTATGGGTCGGTTTGGGACCGGACCTAGATTTGTTCTGTGCAGACCTCCAGTGCTAACGATCAACATATTTTGAAAACAAGTTTTGATTTAAATCAATACGTTGCTTTATTATGTCCAAAAAAAGGCACGGTTTTAAATCGGCATTTATTATGAACAATTTGTGGACGACCCCTCATTTGCTTTGAAACCGACTCAAAAATTCTTCGTTTACAGGTATGGTAAAGTGGTGTAAGTCACGAATTTTGGCGAATTTTGGATTTTAATATCTCTGTCAGGTTTTCAGATACGGAGATGAAATTTTTGTTGTTCAATTTATAAATGGATAAGGAATAATTTCCTAATTGGGAATTTTGCTCTACGGGGGCCGTATAAAAATTTAATGTTCGTATTTTTTCAAATAGGCCCCCCATGGAGTTGCAACTTATCTTATCAGAAATTTCACCTTTTTTATGAATTTTTGCAATTGGAAGTACGGGTCTAGAGGCAATATTTAAGGAGATAGCCTATTGTTTCGATATTTATGACTCACCCTGTATGTATCTAAACACATGACAATCAGCGTTTAATGTAGACTTTGAAAAGTAATTTCTGTAATCTAAAGACTATACATTTATTGGGAAATATTTTGATTATTATATAATTTTGTAGTTAATTTATTGTACTTTTAAAGTATTATGCATGATTTTGAATGTATTTATGAGATAGTTTGTAGTTTAAAATATACAGCGCAATAAATTTACTGCGGTAATGACGCCATACAATGACCTTTTTATTCCAAATGGTTATTTTCAGTGCTGGAACTACATCCGAAGAGGGATTTTTTAAAATACACGAGAGATCATTATTGTCATAATTAAAATAAATAAATAAATAAATATGCCGTAGGTGCTGCTATTTTTATTTTTTAATCAGAAGAATAAAGTGACGAATGATTATTACAGCATTCTGATACCGCAGTTATCAGCAAGTAGGGAAAATTTGGCGATTTATAGGGCTGTAGTACTCATATCTTTAGAAAAAGATAATTTGCATGCTATTATTCCACCTTATTTTATAGATTTTTTTTATTTTATTATATCGGCTTTGTTTCTATGTTTCCTCACAAATGCGGGTAGTAACGCCAAATGTCTTGGTCAACAAATCATGCCATCATATTTTATGAGTACAATCATACTAAAATATTTTTTCTTATATACATTAGGGTGGATCGAAAAGTATAGGAAAAAAACTTTTTTTAGAAATCACTATCGGCGCGGCGTGCAAAAGTTGCCTTTTATGCATACTAGTTTACAGGATTTTTTTTATTAATATCCATTCATATCTTCCGGTGCCCCAAGCGCCCCAAAAATAATTAAAAATTGAGTTTCTGATGATTTTTTTTATTTTTTTTTCGTTTATTTATTTTTCTTAATTACTTTTGGCGCGGGGTGCAAAAGCTATCTTTTATCTATCTTAGCTTACATATTTTTTAAAAATAAAATTCATTCATATCTTCCGGTGCCCCAAAAATAGTTTTAAATTGAAAATTTCTTGAAAAAAAATTTTTTGTTTTGTTTTATTTTATTTTATTTTACTTTTTGAAATTCATTTGGCACTGGGTTGGAAAGTTGTTATTACAATACTACATAACTCTGCAGCTCCCATATATTTTTTAAATCAAAATCTATTCACATCTTTGATGCACCAATTATAATTAAAAACTGAAATTTTAACAAAAATGTATTAAGAATTATAATTTACGAAAAATGCTTACAAATTTTGAAAACAGTTTAATTAATAACGTATAAGGTTATAAATAACATTAATTTTACAAAAATAAGCCACATATAAATTTAAAAATCAAAGCATTAAATCATAAAAATTACAAAAATCGAACTTACGTAGAGAAAAGTTATACATCCTTCAATTTGGAAATTTACATATTTTTAAAATTTGTAATCTTTTTTTGGTATCATAGTGTTTTATAGTATAAAACAATGTCTCTTTTCTTGTCCAGATACAGTTTCTGATGCCTCAGACACTAGTCGAACGCATCGTTCAACCGCTTGGGTATGGCATGGATATTTTGACCATTCATTCGTTTTTACAACTTTTATCATATTCCCAATTTCTTCGCAGGGTACATTCATCAAAAGAGGTTGTTCAAAACGTCCAACTCGTTGCCAGTCAATAAGTTCAAAATAATCCTTCGCTTTGAATTTTATTAGGGGTACTTTGAAAATTCTCATTTCTGGTGATTTTCTTTTATTTCTAGAAAAATTAGTTTTCGTATTGCTAAAGATCTGATATGCTCTCTGTTATCTGTGAGCAATAGCAAATTTTCAGGGAGGAAAAAAACTATTTCGTTGAATAACAGTATCTACGATCTTTCTTAAATTGGGTTCCAAATATCTAGAATATGTGATACGTTTCCAAATATGACGCGTTCCTTCAGTTATGGATGGCTTTGTTTTGATATGAAACCATATAGGTGCATATACCTTCATAATATATGTTGTAAGAGTAATGAGACTATCAGAAGGATTTTCTGTAGCCACTTACAACCTTAAAACTCTACACGCAGGTTTTAGCCATCTTGAGTGATAAACTGGACCAGGTTTCATTAACGCCAGATCAGAACCACATTCACCACGTGATGTTGCTATGCAAATATTGCTGCTCATTGCTGAGAACTCTCCTATCTATGTTGTCTTTCAAATAATAAAGTATAAAAAGTTTATTTTATACACTTAATAAACTACGATAAAGGATTTCTCATTCTCTCGATCTACGTTTTATGTTAGATAAATTATTCATTAACTGTTAATTTTACTTGTATTTTTTAGCTCAAAATTTGCATGAAACTCGATTTTCAGCAAATAATTAAAAGTTTTGGGGCATTGGAAGAAATTTATCAAAGTCGAAAATTATTTAGATGCATGCTAATATACTATAAAATGCATCTTTTTTATCCCGCTGATAAAATAATTTAAAAGAAATTAAAAAACCAAAAATTATAAATTTTTATAAAAATTTCATTTTTTGTACTATTTTGGAAACGCTTGGGGGCACCGGAAGATATGAATGGATTTTAATTTAAAAAAAAATTGATCTAATATATATATAAGGCAACTTTCGCAACCCGCGCCAAAAATAATTTTAAAAATATTAAGAAGCAAAAAAAAATTATAAAATTTATAAAAATTTCAATTTTTAACTATTTTTGAGGCGTTTGGGACACCGGAAGATATGAATGGATTTCAATAAAAAAAACATATGTGAATTAGTATGCATAAAAGGCAACTTTTGCATCCCGCCCCGATTCGATTATCCGAATTTCAAATTTTCGATCCACCCTAATATACATTGTAAACACGCTGCTATGTGAAATAGTATGGGCCATTTTCACCGTTCGCTTACATTTCATGGTAACGGACTTGACATTTCAAATACAACAGTTGTATTAGAGTTAGAAATGAACTAGCTTGTATAATTTCTAACTTAGATAATAATATACAAAGCTTCTGAAACTATTTAGTAAATAATATTTAATTACAAAAGTGCACAAATCATTATTTTAATATTAAAATTTGCAGTAACAAACTTGACAATGAAAAAAAAATTGATAAAAGGTTATTTTTGCCACTATTACATTGCTTCACAATTGAAGAGTAAAAAATGGCAAGTAGTAGTTGCTTGAATAGTTTAACTTCATCACCGAATATTTGCTGCTAATTTTAGGCAGCATTCGAAACCTATTTTGTCTAAAATAATCACAAGGTAACTGAGTTGACAAAAAGTGAGGGACAAAAGATTTCTGGTTATTTCTTAAAGAAAATATCGTTTGTAATAATTTTTTTCATTAATATAGAACACTAACAGTTCATATGTAAAATAATTCAACCTTTTTATTTTAAAAAGTTAGCTCAAATTTAAAAAAAAACACAATTAAAAACTTAAAACTATGAATGGGACAGGCATTTTTGCTTAGAGTAAAAATTTTAAAGATTTATATCTCAAAAATATTTATTGATTTTTTTTAAAATTTTCATGTTAGAAATGTTTAATAAAATCTTCTTTAGCTAATGCATAACTCAAATCAAACTTTAAATATTAATTTATGTTTGAATTTTCTTCTTTTTACTCTGGGACAGCATATGTAAGTGAAATTTGAAAATGGCCCGTATATTTGTTTGCATAAATAAAAGATCTGAAATTTGCATTTAAAATTTGTTCGAATATTAACGTGGCGTTCCTGACCCAGGACAAATTATATACTATTTAGAAGGTTTTATTTTTACGTTATTTATAGCAGTGTAAAATTTCAAGCAGTTCTTTAATTTTGAATTGAAATTAAATAAAAAGAATATTGCGCAGTTAAATTGATGGCATAGATCTCACAGGTTATGCACACTAATTGTATATTATAGTTTTATATAGTAATGCCCTCGAAAAAAAAAATTAAAGGAGGAAATAGCCCCTCCCCATTCACTTTATTTATACTTAATCATTGAATCCTCAAAACTAAGCAGGGATACGCTTTATTATATAATAAACCTGCGTCCAAAATTCAAAGCAAGTCGAATAATTCTGCATAAAAACCGATTTATGTAATTTAAGAAGCGTTGTTCCCAGTTCTCTCTTCATACTTAACCATTAAACCTCCAAAACCGATCAGAAATTAACCCTTTATACTTAACAAAACGTCACCTGAGAATAATAAGGTTCTAACTGACATTTTGAAAAAAATTGACTTTTTGGCGTAGGAATGTTCTATTTGTATCAATGAATGCATTTCTGCATTAAAATTTCGATATATATAATTTACATCCTCTTGCGAAAGAGAATAATATAGTTCCATTGGAAATTGTTGAAAGCAGTCAGAATAACAGAGTTCTATGTGCAAAGTAATCTCAGACAGCATATAAGATAATATACTATTATTTTATTTTACAATATATAATGAAAACCGGCAATCTTTTATTTCTTGTGTGAAAGAATATATTATTTCGATAATTAAAACGTTTTTCGGTAAAATATAGAGGAAATTTTATCAGTAAAAATCATTTTAAATGTCTTTCTAGTACATCGATATGCAACACGAATTGTGTTTAATTTTATTATTAGACCTAGTCCAAGCTGGGATGAAGGACTAACCCTGATTAATTTAAATTTAGAAAATCCTGTAGAAGAAGGAATGATAGTTTAGATGAAGTACCAGCTCTATATATTTTTGATGCTAAAACAGTTTAAAAAAATCAGTAAAAGTAATTCCTACAAATCCAATTGATAGCAGGGCTATGGGTTTTGCGTAAGTTAAAAGTGCCTTTATGTAGTTATGTGCATCCTACTGGCAATACCTTGTCTCCAGCTGCGAACAAAATACACGAGGTAAATTTTCAAGCAGAATACTCTCAAATGATATCAAGAATAAAATAAAAGCTCATATTGAAAGTTTTCCCAAGATTGAGTCACACTACAACAGAGCAAAGCACTAAAAAAACATACTTAGAATCAGAGATTAACTTACAGAAAGTGTATAAAATGTACTTTCAGAAATACAGAGAAAGCAATGTACAGCAAGTTGAACTGTCATGTTATAGACACAAATTTAATACGCAATTCACGTAGAATTCAAAAAACCAAAGAACGATAGGTGTGATCACTATGAAAAACATAAACATTCTGAAATCCAGGGAGAAATACATAATGACATGCAATTTAAGTATGATCTGCACAAAAAAGAAGTTGAATCCACCTGAACTCTCAGAAATGATGACAGAAATTCCCCTGATAAGTCAGTCATTTGCTTTGTATTAGAAAAGTTATAACATGTCCCAACAGTGATATCAGCAAAGAAAATTAATTTGTATAACATGACAGCACATCAACATGGAAGAAAGAAAATAAAGCATATTGTTGCTGGTGGACAGACGACATGCCAGGCAGAGATTAGAATGACATAAGCTCAGTTCTATCAATGACTGTTCGGAAGATACTGACAGGCTTTCCACATGCTGATAGTTTAATTTTATATTATCACAGTTGTGTTCGTTAGAATAGAAACCAAATGATATCTTTTGCAATTGCTATACTTATACAATCTCATCCACAATCTCATTCCGTTGACCAAAGTGATACAACTTTGATTCACACAACTTATTTATAATATTGATTTTAAGACTAGCAACTTTTGGGACCAGAATTTCACAGCGGTGAATTAGCAAAGGAGCCCTTCCAAACGACGAGGAGTATAAACATAATTTCCACAAAGGACTTTGCCAAATTCTAAAATAGCACAACAGAGAAAGAAGGATTGCATTAACAAAGATAAAATAAACGACCTACAGAGCATGCTAAAGTAGTTTCCGAGCGATGAAAGGTTCTATTTTCAAAATATGTTTAAGAGATATTAGCCTAGCTGTAATATAAAATGAAGCATGATTTATGAAACATTCCAAAATTTCGACTAACAAAGAGTATGAAACTTATTTTGTTGGTTTAAAAAGAACAAGAAAGTTTTTTTCGTTAGAGATAGAAAGTCTTTCCTTTTGATGAAGAGTATACTTGACTGTAATACGAAAAATTTCATTTATAATTCTTTTCAATTTTATTTATCAATATAATCACAATTTTTTGTATTAATTTTCATACTCACCCACTGAAATAGCACGATAAAAAACTGTCGGGTTCCTATTTAATAAAATTAAATATTTAAGCTATTTTATGTTCAGTTAAATAATATATTTAACTGACATATATTCATTAATTTTGTGAAAATGGTTTAATTAGTATGAATAAGGGGAAGCCGCAATTTGCTGTTAGTGTGCTACAATATAGGTAGTAATAAATATTTTATTATCCACTGAAGTTTATTCGAATTAATCAAAGAAATTTCACTTTGTTAAACTATAGAAAATTACATAAATTAAGAAAAATATGCTGTTTTCATGATAGAACCATCATATTCTAAGGAAAACACGACGTTTGAAAATAATATAGTTCTATCAAAATTTTTAAATGTAAAAAAAGCCATGAAAATGTTATTTAAAAACTTTGATTTTGTAGAATTACTGTCTATACCTACATATGAACCTATTAATGCCAAAAGGTTTTTACAAACTTTAATAGCTGCACGTATACAGCATGCTGATTTTCAAAGTCTTCTAACTCGAAATTGATTTTTGGCCAGATAGAACCTTCTTATTCTCAGGTTACGAAAAGAACGCCACAACAAATGAGGAAAACTGCTTACCACTATGAATCTGTATCCAAAAATTAAAACAAATCGGTTAATTCTGCATGAAAAAAAAACATTTATCTAAATTATGAAAGATAGTTCCCCATATCCCCCCTTCACACTTGTCCAATGAACACCCAATACTAATTACGAAAGCACCTCAACAGAATGATCCCATATATAAGATTTGAACAAAATATGATAATTCTGCATGAAAAACCCATTTAAGGTACCCTGGGGTAATAACGCCAGGCGGGGTAATAACGCCAAGTGCTTATATTTTGCATAATTATGAATTAATCAGGTAAATGACACTCATGTGCTCTGCGCAAAAAGGTTTTGAGTCATATGAATCGCAAAAAACAGCTTCAAGTTAATTTGTTTCATTTTTAGGTCTTATTGTTTTTACAAACAACTAAAATTAACGCTTGATCTAAAATTTGCGAGATACGTTTTGTGATGTGAAGACCATCTTTTTTATCCGGAAATACTTTGTTAATTACATAAATTTGTAGTACAATTCATGGACTTTCAAATTGTTGCTGAAGATTTTGGATATCTTCTCGAGATAATTTGTAATTTAAAATGTACTGCGCAATAACTATATGGGGGTAATAACGCCAATCCTTGACATTAATACCCCGGTTGATTCCCTACAGTGGCCGAGCTACATCCTAAATACTGATTCAAATAAACACAGTTAAAACTGTGCAATGTTTCTCATATTTCTATTTAAGCGGTCCTTTTTAAGCAAAAAGAAGTTCACGGTCTGATATTCTTTTGCCTCATCCCCCCCCCCTCCCACATCACACCTTTATTTTTCTTACACTTTCACAAAAAATTGAACATTTTCAATAGCTTAGAATGCAATTTGTCAATTTCTAAGTTTGTAGAGTTTGTATTTTTAGAATTGGGCTATCTACATGCAATTATTTCATCTTATTTCATAGTTTTGTTTGCATGGCGTTATTACCCATATAGGTGGGTAATAACGCCAAATAGCATTGGTCAAGAAAAAACGCCATTACATTTTATGAATACATATCTGTTAAATTATTTTATTTTATATAGATAGTCAATGAGTTGCTGTATCAGATCCTATATTTGTTTGAAAAATACAATCTAAAACTAAGCCGTGAAAATTGGTAGAACCTTAACGTGGCGTTATTACCCCAGGGTACCTTATATAAATTACAGGAAAGGGCAATAGTATTCGTCCCCCTTCTTAATACTTATCCAATGAACGCCTAATACTAGTCATGGAGGCGCCTCATCAGAATGATTTTATATCTAAATTTTGAACGAAAACTGATAATTCTGCATGAAAAACCCATTTCTATAAATTAAAGGGAGGGACATTAGCCCCCCGTTCCCCCAGTTTAAACTTATCCAATGAACACTTAATACAAATCACGGAGGTGCCTCATCAAAATGATCCTATATCAAAATTTTGAGCACAAAACAGATAAAACTGCATGAAAAGCCCATTTATATCAATTAAGGGGAGGGCATGAATACCCCTTTCCCCCTCTTATACATATCGAATGAACTACAAAAACTAAACACGGAAGCGCCTTATCAGAATATACCTATATCCAAAATTTGAAATGGATCGGATATTTTGATCATGAGTTATCGCTTTAAGCACGCACGAACGAAGAGATGTTCATACATACAGAACGGGCGGGCAAACATAAGCTCTCAGGCTTTGATAGCCTGTGAGCTAAAAAGTAATAATCAAACAGATTTGTGAAACAAATGGCTTAAATCGACAATTAAAGCTGTTTTTTTTTTCGAATTACTTTTTAAAAGTTTATAAATTTAATTAATTAAACGATTTAGTATTAAACTTGACATGTTAATTAATTAAGGCATGTTAATGCATTAAAAAAGGAATTTAACAAGAAAATGTTCCTTTCATTAATACGTATATTGTGAGGGTGAAAATATTTTATTCGTTAGCATGCACTTCTATATTCTCAAAACTAATTATCTATAGTAACTATTTAATTCTAAAAAATACTTCTAAACATAATGCTAAATATACTTGTATTTCTAATTATCTCTGCTTTTTAAATATAAAAGTCATTTTAAAAAATGTTTCTTTATTTTAATATATTCAGTTAATTAATTGAAGTTACCAAAATTCAATAAGTTAGATGAAATACGCTTCAAAAGTTTCTACAAATAATCAAAATATTTCAATTACATTTACTAAAGCTAACTTTTAAAATTTGTAGCTTTATTCTTTCATCAAATCGTTTTATTCATTGCAATGTATCTTTAATTATTAAAAATTACTTATACATCACTTTCTAAAAATGTTGATTTGATGTTTTAAATGAGAAATATTATTAATTAGAATTTTTAATTTATTTTAATTTATATTTATTACTTATTCTATCAAATTGTAAAGCGCTAATTAACGTAGTTTAATGTATTATGTGATTTGTGATTTCTCATACTAGAAATATGTAGAGGAAAGTCGAATAAAACTGGGACCCTAATGCCTTTTAATTATTGTGCACTGTGTGAACAAAACAGTCAAAATTTGTATTAAAACGATAAGTTGATTCCTTGCGAAGAAAAAAGGTATTCATTAAGTCGCGAACAATAGCATTTGAGAACATAACAACAGGTTTTTTAGAAGTATCCAATGTCCCGGTTTTGTCCGACCTGGTCGGACAAAACTGGAAAAAATAATTAAAAACACATTGTAATTTTGCAATAATACTATTTATCAAAGGAAAATTGACATATTATACTTATAGAATGTGAATCTATATCAAATCTATATAAAATAAAAATGAGTTAAGTTATGCTTTAAGAGTTGAAATTGTTAGACACAAATTCACAAATGAAATTTTGATCTTGTTCATTTGCATTGCTTCATGCTTCATGTGCCCACCCTCTGGAATGAATGCACTGTATCCAACTCTTCTTAGATTTAGATTGTTCATATAAGCCATTGGAAAGATGCATGCTTCATTTTCATCTTCCTCTTGGTTTGATATCAGGAAGTTTTTTTCTTTGGACTCTTCTTTTTGGCATCAGTTATTCACCTTTTTTTACTGTCATCATGGATAGTTTTCGCTTCAGGGTTAAGTTTTTCTTGTCTTATTTTCCCATCCTTTCTTTTTCTTCTTGTTCGAGTTCTAATTTGTAGGGGCTTGAAATAGAGATAGATGTTGGAATACAAATGGCCTAAAACAGTCCTATATATCAACTCAATTTAAATAATATTTTTTGTATATTTTTTAAATATTTGTAGATCGTCAAACAATACATAAACAAGTTTTTCAATCATGCAAATACATGAGTTGTCCAAAACCGGAAACTTCCCGGTTATGTCCGACCGTGCCATTTTGATGAAATGTTACTCTAGCGTTGTTTAGATATCTCGTAGACAACAATACAAAACGGTAAATTAACGAGTAAATAATAGACTAGCATACATTATACTTACTTAACTAAATCATTGCGTATTTAAGATTGGTAACGTAATTTTGTAGACGACGAATTTTTAACTTTTTCACGAGAAATATTTAAAAATTCATCACTGCGAAATGAGTTCGTTTACACGACTACTGGCTTACAGTGAGCTGACATGCCGCTCACTTAGAAGTTATTCTAAATGTTTCGGCTAGCTATACCACAAATAAAGCCATAATGCCTGGTTCCCTGTTTTATTCACTTACACGGTTTTGTCCAACTTTCCCCTAAATATTTTAGCAATTTCAAGTTCTAAAAGATATTATTACATATGGTTATAAAGCTTTATTTTTCATTAAGTAGGTTCAAGTTTTGAAATATTTTCCATATTAGCAATGTCGTTTAAGATTTCACTTTGAGATGCAGGCATATTTTGCGGATTATAATAATTTCAGATTATACTCAATTTATTAATTTTCCCACTTCGATTTTTAGTACCTATTTTTAAATTGATATATTTTAGGATATTTATTTAATAATAATTTAAAGAAAAATCAAGATAAAAGACACAGCTATCAGTAAAAGGAAATTTTATACCTAGATGCATAACGAAATATACAAAAGTAACATTCAAAACTCGTGAATAAAATAAAGTCACAATTTTTACAGGAAAATTGCCCAGTTAAAATAATGGCATTGATTACACAGGCTATTAACACTAATTGTAAATTGTACGCTTATTTCAAAGAATAATTCTCCTTAAAAATAATTTAAATAGGATCAGTCCCCTGTTTCACACCATTATATATAACTAATAAACTTCAAAATGAAATCGGGAGAGCACCTTATCAAAATAAACCTGTATACACAATATGAAGCAAATCAAGTAAAGAAATATCCATTCCGCTTAATTACAGGGCGATTTAGTCCTCCATTCCTACCTTTTTATTTATCCCTCCTGAGGATCTCCCTTGAGATCTATCTCTCCTCCCTCCCCTTTATGTTTAACCAATGAACTTCGAAATCGAATCATGGAAGATCCTTAACATAATGAACCGGTATAACAAATTAGAAACAAATCCATGACTCTGCATAAAAAACTCGTTTATCCCAATTAAGTAGGAAATCGATCACCACCCTCTCCCCTTTTTATATTTAACAAATAAATTTCCAAATCAATTCATAGAAGATCCTTAACATATTGAACCGGTATATCAAATTAAAAACAAATCAGTGACTCTGCATAAAAAACTCGTTTATCCCAATTAAGTGGGAAATCGATCACCAGCCTCTCCCCTTTTTATATTTAACCAATAAATTTCCAAACTGAATCACCGAAGATCCTTAACATATTGAACCGGTATATCAAATTAGAAACAAATCAATGATTCTGCATAAAAAAACTCGTTTATCCCAATTAAGTGGGAAATCGATCACCAGCCTCTTCCCTCTTTATATTTAACCAATAAATTTCCAAATTGAATCATAGAAGATCCTTAACATAATGAACCGGTATATAAAATTAGAAACAAATCAATGATTCTGTATAAAAAACTCGTTTATCCCAATTAACTGGGAAATCGATCACCACCCTCTCCCCTTTTTATATTTAACCAATAAATTTCCAAATCGAATCATAGAAGATCCTTAGCATAATGAACCGGTACACCAAATTAGAATCACATCAATGATTCTGCATGAAAAACCCGTTTATCCCAATTAAGTGGGAGATCGATCACCACTCCACCTCCCTTTACATTTTACGAATGAACTTCCGAATCGAATCAAGGAAGCTCCTTAACATAATGAGCCGGTATACCAAATTAGAAACAAATCCATGACACTGCATAAAAAACTCGTTTATGGGTCATCCCACACCAAATGAGCAAATCAGGTGTAGCTGACATGTCACAGATTTTATTGAAAATCATCATATAAGTAGATCACAATCATTTACGAGGAAACGCAAAGTAGTAGAGTTTAGACTAGTTTATTTCAGTATAAAAATTTACATTAAAGTTGAGACGAAATCGAGGTCTTGTGTACATGCTTGAAATTTCAAGTTTGATTATTTGCCGTAGGAATGGAAAGATTGTAATAAAAATTATTTACACTTAAGAATGAACTACAAGTGACAGATTAGCATAATTTAGTAATTGTATTTATAATTTAAAAATAAATAAATAATAAAAAAAATCGTGGAAAAAATAAAATATTTCAGTTATATGTTTTAAAATGAAGGACACTTTTTCCAAATCCAATTTTTTTTTGCCATTATAGGTAATTGAATATATTAATTACATCTATAATTTAATTCTTGCCTTTTTCATTCCTTTATGAGAAAAAAAATAAATAGTGAAAACTGCTGATTAAAAAGTCAACATTTTTTTCATTTTTTTCGGAGACGAATAAAAGCTTTTAAAAGTTTTAAACTCTTTGATATTACAGATAAAAGAGTATATTTTAAGTATACGGAGTTTTATTCTTGCTTTCAGTTTATTTTTGCCTCAAGAATGTTTTAAAATTGTATAGAAGAAAAACGATTTTCTTAAAATAACTGTATTTTAATCTCAAATTCAAGTAGCAAACATAGATGGCAGCAAACTTCTTTTTTAGTAAGAAATTTGCAAAAAATCGCGTGTTTTCAAAGAAAGATTGTCTTTAGAATGTCTCAAATATTAGTTTTTTGAACCCTTTTTGTTATGTTAGAAATTAAAAAGGCAGTATTGAAACTTTTTTAGTATATCATCGACTTATTGATTCTTATGTGCGTGTAATGTTGTTGATGTAGGAGCTGTCTTTTAATTATTTTTTGAGGTAACATAAGAGGAATAATTATGATTTTGTCATTTTTTTTTAAAGCTTCTAAGTTTTTTTAAGATGAAGGAAATAAATAACAACTTTGAAACTTTGAGAATTCGATCTTCATACATAGTACTACATCTTGCATCAATTTCACAGATGTTTTTTTAAATCCTTTGATTTTTACAGCATTTCAAAATTTTTAAAAAATTACAAAATTTCAATATTTACAACCAATTTATGATTAATTATGATATTACCAAATTATTGTTGCTCAATAAATATAAAGATTGATATCCAGAGATTTCAATATTATGAAAAAACTTCATTTTTGTTAAATAGTTTTCAAAATATAGAACTTGAAACTTGCAATTTTCGACAATCAAGCCATTCTATATCGCAAGTATTTTAAATGTCCAAAATTGATAAAATAATTTATTTTTCTTCAAAATATTGTGCACACATACATTTGAATATGAAATGAACACGTATCTCAAATTTTATTAAAATCGGATTCTATGCAGCCACGGCTTTTTTTACATTTTTGCTCATTTGACTTGGAATGACCCTTATCCCAATTAAGTGCGATATTGATCATCACACCTACCCTCTTTATATTTAAACAATAAATTTCCAAATTGAATCAAGGAAATTCCTTAAAATAATGAATCGGTATACTAAATTAGAAACAAGCATGAAAAACCCGTTTATCTCAATTAAGTGGGAGATCGATCACCACCAATTCCTCCTTATACTTAACATTAAAACGAAAGAAAAATTATAATAAATATATAAAAGATTTGCTTAAAATATTAGAAAAGGTTCACTCTGATTAGTTTTGAAGGCTTATTGGTAACTTATAACGTGGGATTGGTTGACTAACCCCGCCTTAGCTTTAATAATGGGGCTTTGCACAGAATTATCTGACTTTCTATAAATTGGGTATGCGGATTTAATCTGAAAATGTGCTTATCTGATTATATTTGGAGGTTCAATGATTAAGTATAAAGGCTGAATGGAGGAAATAATACTTTCGCGTTTTATTAGCTAAATATACATATACATGCATATGTATATAGGTACATATATGGGTGATTCTCAAAATAGGGGACAATTTATGTCTTTCGGCATACAAAAAAAAAATTGAGAGGTTTTCTGTCATATTTTTATATTTAGATATGTTTGACTTAATATTATTCATTATTTGCACTCAAGAATTACTCATATTTTAGTTAAAAACACATTAAAATAACAGAATAAATGTTCAAAATGTCATTAGCATGGATGTCCACAGCAGCTGTGTCTTGTGTATACTAGCATTTTTCAAGAGTTAATATCATGTTTATAAAATAAAACAAATGTTATTATTTCTTTAAATTAATCGAGGAGAGGATTTATCCAATAAATTTCTTTTTAAAAATAAAATTATAGTATATAAAAAAAGAATTAAAGTTTGTCCTCCATATTCTATTTTCAAAACAAGGTCATACTATAACAGATGGTTAATAATCAAAATTTCAATTTCACATATGACGATAGTTTGAAAATATAAAGTTTCTCCATGGCAACAAGTAGCCATTTTATCCCAGCCTGAAAATGGAAGCATGTATAGTATTTTAAGAATAGAAGTTGAATATTAGGGACGTACATCTATTGTATGTCATTAGAATGGATAATAATTTTCATGTTTATTTTATAATTAGAATTTTTATTTTACTTATTTGCATAGGACTTTTGTGTTTTAAAAAGCCCCAGAAAGGACTATTGCATTGTGATTATATTATGACTCATAATCTTATTTGAATTAAAATTTGTCATTAGCATGGACAAATATCAGTGTCATTAGCATGGTTTTTCTGTCCATGCTAAAGACTCCTATGTGCATAAATGTAACCATTGGTTACATTGTATCTTTTACAAAGTTTAATTTTACATATAAATTTAGGTATTACATTTATTATCCTTAAAATATGCATTAAATCTGTCAGAAAATCACTAAGACAGCTTCTTACATTGTTAGTGTCAGAAATTTGCTCATGTAAACAAAGTTTGCTCTTTGGTAATGTTTTTATTTTCCTTATATGTATATATGTAAAAATGAAAACCATTTGCTGAAAAGGAAGGCTAATAAATATAGAAAAAAAAATATTTAAACTGGAAGAAAATAAAAATTTCTTAATATATTTATTACATGCAATTTGTTTTGTCGTTAGCATGGCTCAAAAATACTAATTATTTTTTTAAAAGTTAATTTTTAAATATTTAGCTCTGCTGACTACATGTAAAGTATACCTAATACTTTATTAACAACACCTATTTTTTTCAGAAATATTGCTAACAGTAATTTTTTTAAGATTTCACTTTTGAAATTGTCCCCTATTTTGAGAATCACCCATATATATATATATATATATAATTATATATATATATATACAGTCGAACCTCGATTTAACGTACTTTGATTTAACGAATTCTCTGATTTAACGAATATTTTTTCTGTCCCGACAAAAAGGATGTTAATATGCTCTGATTTAACGAATTTTTAGCTTTGATTTAACGAACAACAATCGCTGAAAAAAAAATTGTATTCGCAGATAAAATTAAAACTTTCAAATCCAAGTGCTGCATTTTTTTTCTCATTTCTGGTGGATAAAAAAGACATTCTTTGCCCTTTTTCAACTAGAAACATGATAAATATGCAGACAAAGATGTAGAGCATAGGTTCTCAATCTTTTCTGGACCACCGCCCCCTTTACATGAGGAAAAAATGCCAACGCCCCCCCCCCTTCTTCCATAATAATTAATTATATAAAATGTTAAAATATTGTTGCATATTATCTACATTTTATCTGTTTAT
This sequence comes from Maratus speculifer, assembly GCA_964019185.1. Classification (NCBI taxonomy): domain Eukaryota; kingdom Metazoa; phylum Arthropoda; class Arachnida; order Araneae; family Salticidae; genus Maratus; species Maratus speculifer. The sequence goes on along the minus strand of OZ025298.1, from coordinate 158,924,099 downwards.
CTATCTATTAAGAATCACAAAGTAGAGGTTAATTAAAACGACCATCAAACGTAGTAAAAAATCGTTTATTAAAAACTGAAAAATAAATTAAAAAAAAATACCGAAAAGATTGAGGCTGGTGGAATTTTAACAATTTGTTCATGTCGGATTCCAATTTCTTTAACATCAGTCACAAATTGTCAGGTTCAAAGATGCCTGTTCCTTTTCTTATACAGCAAATTAGCTACTGCACGGAACCCACTCTCAGCAAATCTGATGAAGGAAAAACAATTAAAATCTTATATAATCGCGCTCACAATCCATATTAGAGAACTGTATTGCTTTTTTGTTTAAGTTAGAACTCTTGGTATCCATTTCTGAATTTTACTTTTAATTCTCGTTTGTTGTGAGTTCCATGATTTCCTCGTCTAAATATGATGATACTGCTGTATCTGCATTTGCGAAGTAAATATTCTGTTTTTACAAACTGCGAATAATGTGGCAAAGTGGCTGTATTCTCATTTACTTGGATTTTATTTGAACAAAAAAAGTTTACCCACAGAAGCAGCTATGAGGTTTTTTGTTTTAATGAAATTCAACTCATCATCTTGCAATCATCTGATGCCTTATTGAAATATTTAGAATGTTTAACTTGATTTAGTTAAAGACTCTAAACAGTTCTGTCAAATTATCGGTTTCATATTTTCAATGTAATCAGGTTTTAGCGTATTTTTACACATCTGTTTTCAATTAAGTATAATACTGAATCAAATATATTGAAAAACGATTCAGACAAGTACCTTTTCAAAGACAACGAACTTCTGCCTGCAGCAGGAAACAATTGTAATCATTTGCAAGTCTGACGCAATGTGATAGTGGCAACTGCACTACAAAGTGAAACAATTGTTTCACTTTGTTTTGAAATGATTTTTACTATAAAGTTGGCTAAATATCCGGTCCTTCAATAAATTGCTTCTATTCATGACTACTCTAATACTTTTATGAAGCGAAGTATACTGGTGTTCATTCTAATTTTTTTTAAACCAAATGCTGATGATGTGTAAAAGAATGCACAGAGAGTACATTTATTACTGCTTGTTTAAAATGTGTTAATGAAACCCTGATGATGTTCCGTCGTTGCTGGAGCAACATCAATAACAAGATATTTCGAAAAGGAATTTCTCTTGGACTAACTTCATGGTATTAAATATCGATTTTCTCTTCGTATTAGTTTCCAAATTTTTATCTAATAATAATTCTTAATATTTATTTCTTTTATGAGTTTTTGTTATTTGGTAACGCTGATCCATCGAGTTGAATGGAAAAATTTCAGGTCTTTAATTAATAGCATGATGATATTTCAATGCCTTTAGCAATCTATTCTTCTTTGTACAAAATTATTACTCAGTATTTTTTCCGGTGACATCTGGAGGTTTCTTATGATGAAGAACATTTTTTATTATCTCTCTAACTGCCGGCAAGATTAATTTCTCGCTGTTTGTGTGCTGTTTTCATACTTTTGCGATTAACAACACATTATTATACGAGGCTCGTAGTCTGTCATTTTGTTTAGAAGACGACAGAAAAGGTTTGATATAACTGACAGTTCTAAGTTTTTCTTTTCTAATCTTTGAAAAATAGAACATCTTTTCCAGAGCTGCCAAGTGTCCGTCTTTTTTCGGTGCCAATATTTTAATTCAGAAAATGTTTCTTTATTTAATTTTAACATTTGGGCGATTTAAAATAACCATATTCTTACTAATAGTGGTGTACTAAAAGCCAAAGACTTGGCAGCTCTGCTTGTCTATCAGCACGCATTTATTCAAATGCTTTTGTAGCCTAGAAGTCTTCATTGCTTAGTTTGAAAAAAAATATTTTTTTGAGAAATTAAGCACATTGGGAATGAGTGATTTGTTGGCGAGTGCGTAGATCCATATTTCAGATACTCAATATTGTACTACCGCCATTTTTTCTTTGATTAAGATATTTTGGAAAAAAAGTTTCATATTTAAGTTTAAATAATTTGAATTTGAACAAACTTATAGATATAATGATTTTTATCACTTTCACTAGGAAAAAACACATTTCTTGAATTGACTGAAATCACAGGTTCATTTTAAAATCTCTGTTCAGACATATATAGTCATATTTCAGAATTTTTTTAAATACAGCTTAATAAAAAAGAATTCTGTTTAAAACTTTCAGACAACAAATTATCGCGAATTTTGTATTATACAATTTTTAAATTCATAATAATTTTTAAAGTGAGTCATAGTGATTTTTCGTGTTCCGCTGTGATACTTTGACATTAATGAAAGAATTGCAGCTACAATATTTTTAGCCTGATATAATAAAATTTTGTTCTCCGCGATTTTAGCCCATTTTCCTTTTCCACTTCAATTTTTTTTATACTAGTAAAATAAATTTAACACTCAAATCTAGGATCGTCTGCATATATTTTCATTTAAAGGTACAGTTAAGATTTTCGTCACGAACTGAGCAATGCAGAGGAGATCAACTATTTTCATTATATAATTCCTATTTATGCAAGTAAGCTATGACCGCCCCCCTTGACCGTCCTAACGCCCCCCATTTTTCTCCAGACCCGCTACCGCCCCCCTGGAAGGCTCCAGCGCCCACTGGGGGGCGGTACCGCCCCCGTTGGGAACCTATGATGTAGAGCTAAACACCTGCGATATTGAACAGAAAGAGAATGAAAATTCTGAAAGTGTCAAGATGATGAAGAAGCGGAAATTCAATTAAAAAAGGGTGACATTCCAAGAATCAATTTGCAGCTAGAACACTTTAAAAAATTATTTTGTGTCTCAGGAGGTTAATGGTGTTGTTCTTACGGAATCAGAAAATATCGACAAAGGACTTTGAAAGATCAAAACAAAGCACTATCAGGGATTTCTTTCCAAAGTGCCAAAAAATATGTATGTATTATTTTCAGAAGCAAATGATATTAAAGAATTAAAATAATTTAAAATTTGATCTCCTAACTTATAATTTTTAAGCTCGCAGTAAACAATAATTATTCTTTTTTTTAAATCTGTATATCTAATGGTATTTTGTATTGATATTTTTATACCATACTCTTTACAAAAATTGATATTGATTTAACGAATTGCTTCGATTTAACGAACGGTTTTGTGGGTCCCAATCAATTCGTTAAATCGAGGTTCGACTGCATACATATATATATATATATATAGAACCATTAGATAATGCTACAAACCAACATCAATTTGTTTAAAAACACGATAATGACAAATTATACCAAACAGAGGAGTTGTCAAAAAATGGAATAATATTGGAAATGTGGTATTTAGCTCGTTATCAAGGGCAATGCTAAATAGCTACATTAATTGCGATTAATTTTTGAATAGAAATCAGGATAGATATAAAAATGATTTCCATATTGCGCGATCAATCGCAAATGCGAACTTAATTCAAAGAAAAATATTAGATAAATAATAAGACAATAATAGAATTATCATTATATTAATATCATTGAAAAACTATTTGAAAGGAAAATATTAGAAAAATAATTAGACTGTAATTGAATTAACATAAAGATAAACTTACAAGTATCAATCGCAAATATAATCGCCATTGAGAAAAGAAAAAATATTACAAAAACAAAATAAGACTATAATAGAATTAATTGATTTCAATGGAAAAACAATGTCAAAGAGAAATAATTAGACAGTATTAAATTATCAAAAGATTAACTTACAAATATCAATTGCTACCATGTGAAAGTAATGGTACAGTCACATTATACAATTAACATCGAAGTTAACACAGAATCCAAATAGTTTTAATTAATAATAGTTAATAAAATAACTATTTTCAAAAAGAATTAATTACAAAACAAAAGTAGACAAAAAATTTTTTTGGTCTAAATAAAAATAGTTAAACTATTTAATACTAATAACAAGTTTTAATTTATAATTATAGAATTACTTAAATCAATTAATATCGATAAATATTGGCTTCATGTAAAATAAGTACAAATTAACTGCAAGAGCGTCAGTGGCGCCATCTTTAGTTTCTAAACACAATTAAATAATGCAAAAAGGATTAACACTGTAAAAACAAATTCTTACAAATTACGATACTTATTTGTTTAATACAGGTTTGGAAAAAACCATTTCTTAAAAAAAACATAAAATGTTTTTTTATTTTTTGTTTGTTACTAGGTTTTTTTGGTTTAAACCGGGTATTGATTTGTAAACAACTTACAAACAGTGGATTATGAAGTATATTAAAATATATATATATATATATATATATATATATATATATATATATATACAGGGTTGTTATAATTAAAGTTCGCCTATTCAGAAGGCTCTAGAGCCGGTTCTATGGCTCCAAACGAATCAGAATTTCACTAGTTCGTAGTTGAAGACATGCGCTCTGCGAAAATCGAAAAAAAAAATTAGCTAAAATTTTTGCCAGTAGGTGGCGCTGCGCCAATATTTAAGCCAATATTTGCAGATTCCTTTATTTTTTGGGGATTTTTGAAAGATTCTGTATTTAAAAACACATGCCAGACAATCTCTGATCTGAAACACAGCATTAGACTTCACATTCGCTCAATCTTACAGGACAGTTTACGCAATGCTGTAGAAAGCACAATTCTGAGAATGGAATGCATTATTAAAAATGGCGGAGGATTCATTGAGCATGCATCATGTTATTCTTCGTTATTTCCTTACTGCCGAGCGACATGTTTTATTATTGTTGATGCAGATTACATCACATGAAATGATATTCATTTTTCTGTATTGTTTGGCGTCATAGGTCAGGCTTTAGAGCTGTCTGATTAGGTGAACTTAATTATAACAATTCGCAGCTCGTTGAAGTTTGTTGAAACTTTCAAATTTGTGTGTTTCGTCTGGATTGACTGATATTGATATAATGAATCTGCAAACATCGCCTTAAATATAGGCGCAGCGCCACCTAGTGATAAAAATTTTAACTTATTATTTTTTTTTTTTTCGCAGAGCGCATCTCTTTAACTATGAACTAGCGGAATTTTGTTTCGTTTGGAGCAATAGAACCGACTCCAGAGCCTTCTGAATAGGCGAACTTTAATTATAACAACCCTGTATATATATATATATATATATATATATATATATATATATATCAATTTAAACAGTTAATCCTATACATAAAAAAATTAAAAATAAAAATAAAAAAATGACGAAGGCCCACTGTAAGGAATTATAAGTTTGAAATTATAAAGAAAAATAAAAAAAGAAAAAGAAGTAAATATCTTTAGTATTTTTCGAGAAAAAAAATATAAATAAATAAATAAATTAATTAATTAATAAATAATAATAAAAGTAATCATTTGAAAAAAAAACACATGGTTTAAACCATGGATAAATCCGACGCTTAAACCGTGCCAAACCTTGTTTAAAGCAAAAATCGGCGAATTAATAATTTATTATATTATTTTAAAATATACCATCAAATGATAGCTTATTTTGATAACTAAAAATATAATTTAAAATGTTGTAAAAATAATAAATTATTATATTAAATGATCAACTATTGATCAGCCTCAAATTGCATTACATATTAAAGCCAGAAGAATAAACAAGAATGCCATAACAATACATTACCATACATAATATATTAACACTATATTGTTGTTACACTGCACCATTTTCCTACCGCCAACACCACCCCTTTTTAAGTAAATTAACATATGCGCATATATTTTCCAGCAGCTCCTCCCTAATTCCTTAATCTAACATCTACCCACCCATTCTACCTATTAATTATTTTTTTTCAACATTTTAAAGTTTTAATTTTTTTGTGCAATTTTTTTTTTTAATTTTTAATTGATATATTTTTTATGCGCAAAATGTTAAAAGTAACTTGCAAAAAACATCGTACTGCAAATGATAAGTAATAAAATAATTAATTGTATAATAAAGAGTAAATGAATTTCTTAGGAAAACCGTGATTTATCGCATCATATATTAATTGTTTAATGTTTTTGTTTATAAGATGAGGGGAACATAAACTTTAATTCTGAACAAGTGATTGAGGAGTATATTTCGATAAACAGAAATATGGAGCAAGGTTTAAAATGAGTAAATGTATTAACTTTAAATTTAAAATCTTTACGTTTATCATATAGATCAGTTATTATTTTATTCTCCACTAATGTAATTTTTAAATCCAAAAAGTTTATACTATTATTTGATAAAAGGTTTTCCATAAGTTCCAGATTAGTGGGATAAATTATAGGAAAGGAAGTACTAACACTATTTGTAGTGTCAATTAAAATGATGTCATCAATGTATCGAAACATTAAAAGATGTTCATTACATTAACTGCGTTCATAGTAATATAAGAATAAATCGGACAAAATACTTGACGAAGAGCCCCCTTGAGGAATGCCCACTTTTTGTATATATATAGTATCTTGTAAAATAAAGTTATTGTTTATAATGAAATTAGTTAATGTTCGAAAATAAGCCATATCCATATAATTAGGAAGAGTTAATTCATTTTTAAATTGTATGAATAGTTGATTAATGATTTTATGAAGGTCAAAGAGATTGATATTATTGAATAGATCTTTAAAGTCATAAGTTCTTATGTCTTTAACACTTTTAAGCTCTTTAATAATGCTTACCAGTTGATAACTGTTTTTGATACAATGTGTATTATCTTTCGCTATAGTAAGTTTATATATCTGATTTGAAATATCTAGCATACATATATGTAATAAAAAAAATGCGCCATTTTGCTCTCTCTGAGCTTTTAATTCTAAAATTGTGGAACATATTTTTAATCTTAGTTTCGTAATATATTAATCATTTAACAGCTAAAGTCCTTTTTCTTTTTTTATTTAATTTATTAATAGTCTATTGCTTGTTTCTCAAAAAGGCGGGAAATTATTTCGTAATCTTTCCTTTTTAGAATATTCTAGGGATTTTAATTTTATTTTTAATTTAACATCACTTGATCTGTGTTAATGCGCGGATGTTAAAAGGCTTGTCTATTTGCAAGACAAGATATAATCCTTACCCGAGGTCCACGCATCCTAGTCAAATCAGAGGTGATCATTTTTATTGCGTAGGCTCAGATTAATCTTGGTTGGATTTTTAAAATGATTGACGCGGACTGAGGGGGGCTAGTCTGTCGTGCAAATGTGGCTTTCTCATTTGGGTTTTTAGGAGCTCAGAATGCATCTTTCCTTTCAACTGCCTGGACGACCGATAATTTTTTCCCGATAAAATGTAAGATGGGATGACGTAACTTAGTCACGAAGCTGGTGAAGTGGAAGTTATTCGATGAGAGTGCTAAGGTGATTGCGGGAAAGAACTTAACTTATTTATGAGTTCTAATAAAATTAATTTAAAGACTGCTTGATTGAACATTCTTATGGGGAAATACCCCAATAAACTCATCCACTGCTGGTCAAACTGCCGGAGCGACTGCTCAGCTCATTCCACTGTTGACTTTTAGTGAGTTGAAGAATGTTCGCCATCGTCGTATCATGACATTGATTTGCCGGCAGGATGAAAAATGAACCGGCGTACGACTTTTGAGGAAAGGAATTTATTGTGGCTTAACAGATACAAACTGGCCCTTTGTCTGAGAATAGCTTGACAGCGATGATTGTGCATGCGCCGTTTCGCCGAGCTTGAAACTAATTGCTGGAACTTCTGCTTTTTTTCTCACCTTAAACAAATATGAGTCATAAAAGTTATGCCACTGGTGTTGAAAGAAATCCAGAAAGAATTTTTTTCTCAAAAAGGTTATCTGAGAACAACATCTTCATGTGCATATAATGAGAAACCTTTCAACTGTGAAAAGAATCGTCTTATGAAGTTTTGTGTGTAATTATGTTTGACATCTACATCTACAGATCTTTTACTCGAAAATATGCGTCGCATTCGAACGAGAAAACGTTCAGTTGTGAGGTATGCTAGAAAAAAAATTCTTATAAAAGGTAATCTGAGAACAACATCTTCCTGTGCATATAATGAGAAGCCTGTTAGCCGTGAGATATGCAAACAAAATTTTACAACAGATCACCTGCTGAGCAACAGCAACATCATTTGCTTTTATTTATTTTCTAGATAACAGTGCTGCAAATTTTTGATCAACTTTCGCGAGTTATTATTTTTTTTTTTGTTTTTGTTTTAAAATAAAATCTAGGAATGAGATCCAGTTCATCGAGGTGATTTTAAGTTATTATTTATTATTTATCTTATTTGTTTATTGTTTACGAATTTTAATAATAATTTCTTTATTAAATTGTTGATTTTATTACAAATATTTAAAAAAATAATTTTGTTCTTAAGTGAAATTTTCTGCTCTTAGAAATTTTATTTAATTTTAAAGGTGTTCTTAGTACGAAAGATGGAATTTTTTTGTTCTTAAAAAGTTCACTGTTGCTAAATTTTTTATCAATACGTAAAAGAAAAATATTTTTGCTCTTAAAATTATTTGTTGTGTATTTCCTATGTATTGAAAACCGTGATATTTATTTATTATTTACTTATTTATTTATTATTTATTATTTTCACATGAATTCAAAGACAGAGTTGATTTATTTATTATTTATTATTTTTATTGTTATTTATTGAAGTAATTGAAGTATAGCATTTAAATATTTTCCCGTATTAATTATCCCCATCTTAGCAAGATTAGTAAAAGAAAATAAAATGACTGAAAATAGACTTAATATTGTCCCTTTTGACTTTAAGTCGGGCATGGTTTAAACATGGTTTAAACATGGTTTAAACATGATTGTTCATGGTTGTTCATGGTTTAAACATTTTGATAGAGAATGCTCTGTCGAAAAAAAAGATAATGATTGGAAAAAACTTCACCTCTCGAAATTTTTAAAAGGTGAAGCACTAAATGGCTTCATGAACAGAATATTTCAGCCATAATGTTAATTTAAGCTTTATATTTGTATTCTTGTTTAATAGAATTTCTGGTGGTAGTTAGTTTTAGTTCCCAGATTCTTATAATTAATATAATTCAGTAAGAAAAGTGGGGTTTTCCCAGAGGCCGATTTATTTTTTATAACAAAGAATCAGTGAAAGATTTTCCCGCGCCAGCGTGTGCCTGGCTATTGGTCATCACTCCACATCACGAGCTGGTTCATGAGTGCCCCTTAACATTAGAGGTATATCACGCGCTATCGCGTGAGCGGCCGCTCACGCGTTAAGAATCGATGTGAACCTTAAAGTTTAATGAATGCGACAACTTTTAGAAGAGTGAGATCTTATCTAAACTAGATACCATATCCTAAAAATCTAAAGCTCCACAACGATACTAACCGACATTGTAAGTTGCTTTCAAATAGCTGAAAATGAAATAGCAAATTGACCAGCAAATTTAATACTTCAAAGCCCGCAAAGTACATCAATTAGTCAATGCATTGCAAAGAGACATCACATATCAGTACACATAATTGAGTATTACTGTATGAATAACTAAAAAGTAGGAAATAAAATAAGCTTTAAAAAAATATCAACCGACTCCAAAAAAAGCGCTAATAACAATTAAATATTTTTTTTTTTAAGTTCTCTAATCACAAAACGTTATTGAAAAACCAGATATCGAATATCAGGTACCGGCATAAAATGGTTAAATTTAATTTATATAATTTGATATCCACCAAACAAGGATTTAGAGAGAAAATTTTTTACAAGAGATGAATTTGCATTATGATTTAATTTATGAATATATACATATAAAATAATGAATTACTTTTTGAAGTTGGTGCCAAACTAGCTTAAATATAATAGGAATAGTGAATATATTACCCCTAATACTATAACTAAAATGATGATGATCATTCTCGATTGTGATTGTTTGGCACCGACTTCAAAAAGTAATTCATTATTTTATATGTATGTATTCATAAATTAAATCATAAATATTCAAATTCATCTCTTGTAAAAAATATTCTCTCTAAAATCCATGTTTGGTGGATATTAAATTATATAAATTAAATTTAACCGTTTTTATGCCGATACCTGATATTCGATGTCTCATTTTTCAATAGCCTTTGTCATTGGGGAATTTTAAAGAGTTATTTAAAGAGAATTTTAAAGACTTTTTTGAAGTCGGTTGATATATTTTTTTAAAAGCTTATTTTATTGGTAGTTTTTTACACCAACTTATCGTTGATGTTTTCTTATTCTGCTTTTGGTGTAAAGTCACACAAATATATTTACAGTGTAGTTATGCATATGTTCACTGATTTATTTTATTTGTTCACATTTTACGTGTAATTTTCCATTTATCACTGTTACAGATACTTTACTTGTGTTTACTTTTTGGGTACGCTTTGAATAGATAGAGTTACCCGTTATCTTTGAGTTTCTATTATATTATTTCATTTATTATCTAGAATATTTTTGACGGCGGTACAGTGCCTAGAAGTATATAGTGTGTTTATCTTCAGTAGAACCGCGATAAAAAAAAATAACTCCCTCAAAGCAGCGCTCTAATTCTCCGCGAGAGGGCGTCGAGTTCCCACCGTCGTTTACTTACGTTTTAAATGTTATTTAAAAGGCTTGATTCTAATGTTAAAAGCGATCTAATTAATGCTGCTCTTTGAAACAAACTACACGAATGCTTTTATTGCTTGAATATTTTAAAATAAAGACATATTACGTCTGTTTAATATTAAATTATAATGGATAAATCCGCAAATACAAAAGAAAGAAAAGCTGATCGAGCATGTTTCGCTCCTGGATGCACTAGTGGATATAATAGTAACAAAACTAGATAAACTCTATTTTCTACTTCTTTCTTATAAATAATATGATACACATTCAAAATGAGTATTTATCCAGGTATATACTCTTAAATATCTTATTGTAAATGATTGTTTATTTCCATATATATATATATATATATATATATATGTATGTATGCACATTAATTTATCATTAGAAAGACCTCTAATTGGGTTAATTAATGTAACAAAACAGAAGTACTTTAAGATGTGTTAATAAAAGTAATTATTTATCTTGATTTTATCTGATTGAGTGGAAAAAGAATATTGTTTTCTAGAAAAGGAATTCTACTTTCAGGAGAGTAATTATTATTTTCTAGATTTGAAAATATTCTAACAAAAAATGAAATGTGAAATTAATTATATCTTAAAATTATTTTAACAAGAACTAAAGAACCGAAAATTTTAAAACAATTTACTCAGAGTTTGTAAATTGGATGCAAACATCTTATGTATAATGAATACTGATCCAAAAGTTGTGAAGCTAAGGATAAAATATTTCAGCTGTACAATAACAAAAAAAAAATGATGTATTGTTTCAGAAATAAGGAAATATTGAACAAAGAAAACTCTTGCTTTATGATAAAGTTTTTTTAATTGATTATTAGATCAGATTTTTTTTTGATTATTTTTAATCTTGAGTAGAAAAAAATTGGTTAATTACAGAGAATAATTAGATTTAAATGGATCCCCAAGGTAAAATGATAGATATCATAGCCACGCGGGAACTCTAGCGCCCTCTATAGGCATCCTCTCTTTTGGATGTATAATTTCGATTGCGATCGTAACACTATTAACTTCTAGACACTATAACGGCGATCTGGAAATCATCCATGTAGTGCCTCTGCTCTCTTCTGGAGTTGGCATCTATGGTGAGTCTTCTTTCCATTGGGCACTCCTGTCTTGACTTTTGCCTGGTGCTTTTCGTGTAGTAGATCTTCCTGGGCTTGTTGCGCCCTTCGGCAGGGCTCCCCACCTAGCTGAAACTGCAAACTGATCCCGATTTCAGAGAGTAGCCAAGTCACATGCGCTGTGAAATCTTTCGGCCCATAAGCTTCAAACTAGCCTTTCACACACACCACCCTCTTTCATTCTCCCTACCCTAAACTTATTTATATAGCAGCCATGATTCTGAAATTGAGCATATCGGCGTCTAAGATATTAGGATTCGGTATTCAACATCATCCATTGTAGTAAAATTTTTTTTATATACACTAATGGGTAATAACTGTTTAATTACCCACGTTCACTTTCGAAATTTAAAAAAATGATTTAAAAAAATTAACGTAAGTTAACCAAAAGTACACAAAAATAATGATATGTGTATTTTAATTTAATTCGAGACTAAAACAAAACAAGTTGGAAATTGCACGTGAAGCGTAGCAAATTAGGTGCGTTCGAACGATAACGAAGTTTTAAAAATATTACTTTCATATATCAATCTCATAACATTGTAAATAGTGAATTACAATTAAAACGCTCATCAAACAATGTTCTCCCTGTACCATTATGCAATGGAATACTTTTGTGTGGCCTTGTAAATCAATAACAAATATTCTTTGCACCACGAATTATGTAAGATGTATATTATAATATGTACTTTATAGTTGCATATAAATTTTATTAAGTTCGCATGAATGTAACACGATTAAAATGCATTTGAAAAAAAATTTCCCGTTGATCGAAATGTAATGGAATACTTTTGATTGTCCCTGTAATTGATCTATGCATCCGATTTTCATAAAATTTGAAATAACTCGAAAAAGTTATGTAATAATTATGTATTTTAAATTTCAAACGTATAGAATATACTTGAAACTTTTTCCCCATTGACCATAATGTAATTGAATACTTTTGATTGCCCCTGTAATTGATCTATGCACCCGAGTTTCATAAAATTTGAAATAACTCGAAAAAATTATGTAATAATTATGCATTTTAAATTTCAAACGGATAGAATATATTTTCAACTTTTTCACCATTGACCATAATGTAATTGAATACTTTTGATTGCCGCTATAATTGATCTATGCACCCGAGTTTCATAAAATTTGAAATAACTCGAAAAAATTTTGTAATAATTATGCATTTTAAATTTCAAACGCATAGAATACATTTGAAACTTTTTCCCCATTGACCATAATGCAATTGAATACTTTTGATTGCCCCTGTAATTGATCTATGCACACGATTATCAAAAAATTTGAAATAACTCGACAGAATTATGTAATAATTGCGTATTTTAAATTTCAAACGATTAAAATGCATTTGAAACTTTTTTCCCCATTGACCGTTATGTAATGGAATACTTTTGATTGCCCCTGTAATTTATCTATGCACCCGAGTTTCATAAAATTTGAAATAACTCGAAAAAATTATGTAATAATTATGCATTTTAAATTTCAAACGGATAGAATATATTTTAAACTTTTTCACCATTGACCATAATGTAATTGAATACTTTTGATTGCCCCTATAATTGATCTATGCACACGATTATCAAAAAATTTGAAATAACTCGACAGAATTATGTAATAATTGCGTATTTTAAATTTCAAACGATTAAAATTCATTTGAAACTTTTTACCCCATTGACCGTAATGTAATGGAATACTTTTGATCATCCCTGTAATTGATCTATCCATCCGATTCTCATAAAATTTGAAATGACTCGACAAAATTATGTAATAATTATGTATTTTAAATTTCAAACGATTCGGTTGGGTAGTTTTTGCGTTGTTATATGCGGACAGACAGACGGACAGACGGACGGACTGAAGGACCACTATAGGTGCTACGTATTACATAATTACGAACGCACCTAAAAAGAGTAAAAACAGACGAACGAGAAAGATCATACGAAGCTGGTGTAAATTTCCTTCATCATATTACTAAATTACATTCTTCAGAAGAAACAAACGTTAAATTGAATATAAAACAAAATGTTATTTTCAATGTGTCAATAAATTATTTATACATGTATTTATTTCATCCTTATATCTATACTAATAAAATAACAAATCGCTCTGTCTGCGTGTGTGTGTGTGTGTGTGTGTGTATGTGTGTGTGTGTCTGCGATGGCTAGCAAAATCTATGGGACGTACGAAGCTCAAAATTTTTATGAGAGTAGCCCAATATCTCTCCTGATGCACCTGAGCTTTAGAATTTCGAAATTCTATTTATTAACTGAGTAATTAATTAAATTCCAAAGATCACTCTTATAAAAAATCGCCTTTTTACTTCTTTTTTTCCCTTCATTTAGTTATGGTTGGTTGGTTGCATAAAATTTTCGCATAAATAATTAAAAAAGCTGGAACAGACCTTTAAAATTCATAGACTGGCAAACTGTCAGTTTAAATGATGATTTTTTATCACAGCGGTTGTAAACCATGGAGGAAAAAGATAGGTGGTGGTGAAGTAAACCGAAAAAGGGTCGCAATATTAAACCATTTATCGCTCAAATTTTAATGTCCCAAACAAAAGCATGTGGAAGGGATTTTGTATTAAGACGAATTGAAAGGAATGAATTACAGCTGAAGCGTATTTTACGAAGTAATAGTAATTTTTTAAAATGGTCTTTTTTCTATTATATCATTTATTTTTAAAAAATGTTTGCTTTTAAAATAATTGGAATTGATATATTCGAAAAAATTAAATGTAAAAATAAAATTAAATAAAATATTGAAAACATTTGATTTGAACTAAAAATTGTATTACTAAAAGTTTTCTTTTTTTTTTTCAGAACTTTTTAATACTTTATAACGTAGATGAAAAAATGTTTTTAATTTAACAATATATTAATAACTCTATGTCAATATATAAAATATAATTATGAAAACATTCTTTTAAAATCATGCGCGAAAACTTAAATAACAAATATTAGTCTAAAATCTAGATTTCAGAGTGCAGACGATTTTAAGACATTAACGAAAGAATGTTAACTTTTCAAGCAAAATCTTAAATGATGCTTCTATATTGATATTTCAAAGTGACGGCTAGGTTACATTTATGTTATATTTAAGTTACGGTAGGGTAATGTTAAGTCGCAGACAGATTATGGTTATGGTACAAAAATTTACGGTTAGGAATTTGTCCACAGAGTCAACATTACGCATGCTTTGATAAAAATATACACTTTTGTTAAATGGCTCTGAAATTATAATACTATATACCAATCTTTTATCATCGCGTATCGATTTCATTCACGGTATAGTCGGATTTAAGAGTAATATAATTAGTTTGAAATTCAAAATATTTCACTTGGGATTTCTATGCGAAAAAAATAATTAGTTACGTGTTTTAACAGTGATTTTTACGGGTAAATATCAACACTTTAACACGAAACTAACGCAATCGTTGGATACATGTTCCCTCCCGTGTTTCTCCTTGCTCATTTTAAGTATTTTTAGATCTTAATATTAGTTGTTGTTTTTAAAACCGATTTTTCACAAAGTCAGCTGCGACGTATTTCAGACAATGCATTTCTGCATGCTTCCAGTTAATGATAAAATCATACAAATTTCAAGTTCGTTTAATATTGTTAATACGGACCCGGGCAACGCCGGGCGGGTCAGCTAGTATATTATAAATGTGAAAGTGTGTCCGAAAATTGGAATGAACTTGGCTTCAAAACGGATGGATTAATGTCGTTGAATTTTTGTATATAGATAGATTATTGGTCTGAAATGAACATAGGCTAATTTTTATTTATTTTATTCAAATATTTTTCTTAATTCAAAATTTCACTATTTTTCATGCAGAATAAACTGAAAATTTTTCAATAATATTTAATCATCTTTCTTTTTTCGTTGCCAAAAAATAAAAAACCGGAATAATTATTTCTCTTCTGTAATTAATTTTCAACTGAAAGATTTTCATGTGATAAAAGAAAATGAAATAAATAAATGGACCATATTCTGTTTTTCGGTTCGAGGTTAAAAACCGCGATTTTACCAATTGTGACGTCAGAGGAATACTGTTTTTCTTCTTATATCACGCAGACGATTATATAAAACTTCTTTTACACTTAGAAGACTTCACAAGAATATAACTTCACAATTTACAAGAATATGAATATTTTAGTAGTTTTTCCAGATATTAATCCGTAATAAGAATGAACCTTTTTCTTTCTTTCGGTTCGAGGCTATAAAATTCAACTTTTTACCAATTGTGACGTCACAGGAATACTTTCCATTAAGAATTTTAAAAATATTAATGTAACGTCATATCTGAAACAAAGTATAAGTTTTTAAATTTTCAAAAATTCTGTTTTTTTTTTTTTTTTTTTTTTTTTTTTTCGTTTTACGGAAACTTCCCCCTTTTTGACACTTTCTAACATGGTCTAAAAGTGTTTACGAAATCAACCTGTTTGTATACCGGATGCCGAGTGCCTGGGGTCTGCCGTCTGTTTGTCCGTGTTTCAACTTGAGTAAATATAGTGGGATTCATACGAAAATAACATACGTTATTGAGATTTGCTATAGCATGTGCGGCATTGAAAATGAACCAGGTAGCAATTATAGCTGAATCACAGGAGCACTCAAAAGGAGACTTTACATTATGATATACGGCAAAAAAAATCATTTGTGGATTATTTTGATAATGTTACATAATTTTAAATGTAATGAAATTTGCATGCATTTTTAAGGTTCACAAGAACATGGTTACTATCGAATATGTTAAGTATAGTACTTATAGTGTGCGTAGAGTGAGCACAAAAGTATTTCAATATAGCATAGTCTGTGAAGAAAAAAAAATTGCAGCATATTTTAATAATGTTATTTTATTAAGGTTATTTTAATAATATTGAAATTGATATCAGTTTCTAAAGTGCACTAAAACAGGATTTCTGTAGAAAATGGGGTGAAAAGGTTTAACATTCTTTTACAAGATAACAGAAAAATGTTCGGTAATATAATAGTCTACGGGGAAAAAATATTCCCAGCATATTTTAATTGCGTTGCACTATTTCAAACATGATGAAATTAATATACTGAGATAATCAATACAATGATAAATACTGAAATTTACTAATATGCTTTCAGTAAAGTATGATTTACATCACATTTGTTGTTCATTTACAGAGACGCATAAAAGATTTTGGACCTGAGTCCAGATCTCAGATATTGTATCCAAAGTATGGTCTATTAGAAAAGATTGCTGAAGAGCTTTTTCAATTATAGTATGTATTTTAAGGAAAACTAATGCATCCTGAAGTTCAGCTACATTTGGTATAATAAGAGATGTTTGTAGAATTTAAATAAATCATGTATCGGACTATACAATAAACTGGATATATGGTCACCTGTGCAATAGCGATTCCCGGAAATATGAATTCAATAATTTGAATCGGGTTTTTTGCTTGAATAATTTAAGCTAAATATTCGGTCGTATAAATATTTGCACGTAATATACAGGGCTGTACAAAAGAATTCAAGTACGTTTCTGTCTATTATTAGAAATTGCTAAAGGTGAATTTAAAACTTCGTTATACTTTTTCTAACTAAGCAAAATTTTAACATTGTATTTAGAATATTTACAAGCACATAGATTACATACACAGATGCAGAAAAGAACGGGCCGGTGAAGTTATGTATTATGGAAATGTTGGATAATTTTTTATTACCTAGGTTTAACACGTGATTTTTCTTTCTTTGATATGGAATTCTGAAATGCACTACAACATGATTTCTGTACCATCGGGGTGCGTTACAGGTGTTCTACAGTATAAATGGTTGCAATTTCATTTTCGCGATCGTTAATATTATCTAACACATTTTCCATTTATTTGACTGAATTCTTTAAGTCCCCTAAAAAAAAAAAAAAAAAAAAAAAAAAAAACTGCATAGCCTGGTATAAAATATGTGTTATATATATTTTAAATTATTGTTAATGAAATGTTTTGTTTAATTAAAGCATTTATCTTTTTTTATGCTACGTGAACGACGTCAAAGGTGACAGCTAGTCCTTATATATATTATAAATGTGAAAGTGTGTCCGAAAATTGGAATGAACTTGGCTTCAAAACGGATGGATTAATGTCTTTGAATTTTTGTATATAGATAGATTATTGGTCTGAAATGAACATAGGCTAATTTTTATTTATTTTATTCAAATATTTTTCTAAATAATTCAACATTTCACTATTTTTCATACAGAATAAATTGAAAAAATTTCCATAATATTTAATCATCTTTCTTTTTTCGTTGCCAAAAAATAAAAAAACCGGAATAATTATTTCTCTTCTGTAATTTATTTTCAACTGAAGGATTTTCACGTGATAAAAGAAAATGAATTAAATAAATGGACCCTATTCTGTTTTTCGGTTCGAGGTTAAAAACCGCGATTTTACCAATTGTGACGTCAGAGGAATACTGTTTTTCTTCTTATATCACGCAGACGATTATATAAAATTTCTTTTACACTTAGAAGACTTCACAAGAATATAACTTCACACTTTACAAGAATATGAATATTTTAGTAGTTTTTCCAGATATTAATCCGTAATAAAAAAGAACCTTTTTCTTTCTTTCCGTTCGAGGCATAATATTAAACTTTTTACCAATTGTGACGTCACAGGAATACTTTCCATTAAGAATTTTAAAAATATCAATGTAACGTCATATCTGAAACAAAGTATAAATTTTTAAATTTTCAAAAATTCTGTTTTTTTTTCGTTTTACGGAAACTACCCCCTTTTTGACACTTTCTAACATGGTCTAAAAGTGTTTAAGACTTCAACCTGTCTGTATACCGGATGCCGAGTGCCTGGGGTCTGCCGTCTGTTTGTCCGTGTTTCAACTTGAGTAAATATAGTGGAATTCATACGAAAATAACATACGTTATTGAGATTTGCTATAGCATGTGCGGCATTGAAAATGGACCAGGTAGCAATTATAGCTGAATCACAGGAGCACTCAAAAGGAGACTTTACATTATGATATACGGCGAAAAAATCATTTGTGGTGTATTTTGATAATGTTACATAATTTTAAATGTAATGAAATTTACATGCATTTTTAAGGTTCACAAGAACATGGTTACTATCGAATATGTCTAGTATAGTACTTATAGTGTGCGTACAGTGAGCTCAAAAGTATTTCAATATATCATAGTCTGTGAAGAAAAACCATTTGCAGCATATTTTAATAATGTTATTTTATTAAGGTTATTTTAATAATATTGAAATTGATATCAGTTTCTGAAGTGCACTAAAACAGGATTTCTGTAGAAAATGGGGTGAAAAGGTTTAACATTCTTTTACAAGATAACAGAAAAATGTTCGGTAATATAATAGTCTACGGGGAAAAATATTCCCAGCGTATTTTAATTGCGTTGCACTATTTCAAACATGATGAAATTAATATACTGAGATAATCAATACAATGATAAATACTGAAATTTATTAATATGCTTGCAGTAAAGTATAATTTGCATCACATTTGTTGTTCATTTACAGAGATGCATAAAAGATTTTGGACCTGTGTCCAGATCTCAGATATTGTATCCAAAGTATGGTCTATTAGAAAAGATTGCTGAAGAGCTTTTTCAATTATAGTATGTATTTTAAGGTAAACTAATGCATCCTGAAGTTCAGCTACATTTGGTATAATAAGAGATGTTTGTAGAATTTAAATAAATCATGTATCGGACTATACAATAAATTGGATATATGGTCACCTGTGCAATAGCGATTCCCGGAAATATGAATTCAATAATTTGAATCGGGTTTTTTGCTTGAAAAATTTAAGCTAAATATGCGGTCGTATAAATATTTGCACGTAATATACAGGACTGTACAAAAGAATTCAAGTACGTTTCTGTCTATTATTAGAAATTGCTGAATGTGAATTTTAATCTTCGTTATACTTTTTCTAACTAAGCAAAATTTTAACATTGTATTTAGAATATTTACAAGCACATAGATCACATACACAGATGCAGAAAAGAATGGGCCGGCGAAGTTATGTATTATGGAAATGTTGGATATTTTTTTTATTACCTAGGTTTAACACATGTTTTTCTTTCTTTGATATGGAATTCTGAAATGCACTACAACATGATTTCTGTACCATTGGGGTGCGTTACAGGTGTTCTACAGTATAAATGGTTGTAATTTCATTTTCGCGATCTTTAATATTATCTAACACATTTTCCATTTATTTGAATGAGTTCTTTAAAACCCCTATTAAAAAAAAAAAAAAAAAAAAAAAAAAAAAAAAAAAAAAAAAAACTACTGCATAGTTTGGTATAAGATATGTGTTATATATATTTTAAATTATTGTTAATGAAATGTTTTGTTTAATTAAAGCGTTTATCCTTTTTTATGCTACGTGAACGACGTCACGGGTAACAGCTAGTATATTATAAATGTGAAAGTGTGTCCGAAAAATTGGAATGAACTTGGCTTCAAAACGGATGGATTAATGTCTTTGAATATTTGCATATGGATAGATTGTAGGAGTGGGATGAACATAGGCTAATTTTTATTTATTTTATTCAAATATTTTCCTTAATAATTCAAAATTTAATTATTTTTCATACAAAATCAATAGGCATTTTTCAGATAAAATTTAACCATTTTCCTTTCCTGTTGCCAAGAAAATAAAAAATTGGAATGATAATTTTTTAGCGGCAATGAATTTTTAATAAAAAACTTCCACGCGAAAAACTATAATAAAATAATTTAAAAGAAAATAAATATGACGTCCTGTTTGAAATAAAAATAAAAGGTATATTTTTTATAATATATTTAACAAGGATATTTGTTTAGTTAATGGGAATTTTTGTGTAAAATATGGCGACATAAATTAAAAGTAAAAAGAATGAAAAAGAATTACATTTTTAATAAAATGGTTCACTTGTGAAAAAGTGACGTCATAGTTGATATAAAACAGGTACTTGATAGCAGTCTTTAAAAATACAAGGGGTATGAATATCAGTAGCTAATGGAGCGAGTTAAATAATGACGTCATATTTAAAATGATTCAGAAATATTTTTTACTTATATTAATTAATAAGTTATAAGTTACATACGAATGAATATTTTTATTCAAAACTCATAATTATCAATGTAAGAAATTTTTTGTGGGGAAAAGGTGGAAAAAAAAACTACTGATTAATATATTTTTGGCTCGATTTTTTAACGCTTTCGAACAAAGTTGAAAAGTTATTATGCTTTCGGTTTGTCTGTCTGTCTGGTCGCTTTCTAACTTTCGTAAATATACTCCGATTTCCATGAAATTTTTGAACGTTCTTAACGTTTACCTAGCACGAATACCTATTGAAAATAAAGTTTCTACCATGATTAGTTTATTTACAGGGATAGTCAAAAAATTTCTTTACAGTACGGCATTATGGGGAAAAATCGTTTTAATTAAATTTAACGATGTTACACCCTGTGAAACATATTCAAATTTACATGCTTTTACAAAGTGCACTAAAATATGCATTTTGTGAAGTATGAGGTGAAAAGGACACTTATTATTCATTTACAGGGTTACACAGAAGAATTATATTGCATAGGAATAAAGGGAGGAACAGTTTCCGACATATTTTAATTTTTAATTATGGTAAACGATTTCATGTATAATCAAATTGATATACGTTGCTGAGGCTTAATGTGAGTTATTTCATGCATAATACGAAGTGCACAGCATTTACAGGGACATACAAAAGATTTCAAATATTATATATTCTATCGAAGTACTGTATATGGTGGATGAGGACTGTTGCATGGATGAAATGCATTTAGAATTATGATATGTGCTTTTAAGTTCCGCTAAATGTATGCATATTAAATGAAGAGTATAAATGTTAATAGTATAAATAGTTAAATTTAGATATACAGGGTTACACAAAGATCTCGGAAAGGTTACTGAATATCAGCGTAATTTACTTAAAGGTGGTTTTTAAATGAAATATGCAATTTTATTTTGAACTGCATTTAGTAAACTAAGAAAAGTTTGTAGTATATATATAAAATGATATACAGGGTCCTGCAAAGAACTGGATACAAGGTTGTCTTCGGATGATAATTTCTGAAAATGTAATTTAGGTAGTAATAAGAAATACTTTTGTTTGAACTAAGTTTTGGAAAGATATTTTCGTGTATTAAAGGCACTTGAAAAACTACAGGGCTGAACAAAAGAATTCAAGAATGTTTCTATCTATTACTATTAATCGCTGAAAGGAAAATTTTAACCAGCAAACAAATTAGCAGATAGGGATTATCAGAAGTTTTTCACCATAAATTCGCAATAAAAAGTTAATTACACATGCTTTTCATCATCGAAATTTTTTGCTTGATTGATCAATTATTTCATCTTTAAATGTTATGTGAACGAAGTCACGGGTAACTGCTAGTAATGTATAAAGAAGAAAATAACGTAACTTTTCTCTTCATTATTCTTAAAACAGTATGCTCGTTGAGCGTGCAGTAGCCACTATGAATAATATACTCTTTGTAGAAAAATAGTTTAAATATAGCTCTTTTATTTAAAAAAAAAAAAAAAAAAAAAAAAAAAAAAACAAGAAAATTAGGTTCTCGAGATAAAAGATAAAGTATACTTTTCTCTTCCCTATCGAATACAAATAAGAACTTTAATAAGAAAAAATACTACTAAGTAGGGAAAAAAAAACTTATCGCAATTCTAAAAAAAATATGTATGGAATCTTTCTAAAGATTTTTAATATCTCAGGGGAAAGTTTAATGAGACATATGTGGATGAGATAAAATTAAATAATTTCTCTCTGACATAAAAAACCGCCACTGAAGAGGTTCAGTTAAAGGAACTTTTTTCGATTCTGAATTGATTTTTATGTTTCATGTAAAGTAGTTTTTATTAAGGAATATATTAATTCCTGTCCTACAAGATATAACTGTAATAAGCGTTTAAAGTTTATTAATTATTTTTTTTATTTATTTTAGAAAAAAAATATTGTATCTATTTTGACTTTATGAATGCATACATTTTAATTATGCTATAGGGGAGAGTGTGGATACTTTAGCATAAGGAATACTTGAGCCACCCCTATTATCTCTACAGCTGGTTATTTTTTCTTTCTAAAATTGGCAATATGGTAACATATTTATATTTCTGAACATGTAAAAAAGAAATCACACACCTTGGTACCATTTTGAAAGTATAGTGATTAGAAGTTGTTTTTTCCCTATCTGAAGTAAATATTTAGGTGCATGTTTTTTTTTTTTTTTTTTTTTTTTTTTTATAGTCAAAGTTTTGTTTAAAGTTGAAACTATATACATAAATTTAATAAGTATAATTTCAATTGTATTTTGAATCTAAAATAGTTCTAATAGCTGCATCCTTTGTTTAGTAAAACTCTAGCTGCATGCTTTATTTAGATAAACAAAAATAGTGGTAGTGGGGATACTTGAGCCACGATGTAAAATAAAATTTAAAAATTTATTAGACATAGAAAAATAGTTCAAAATTAATTAATGGGGTTTTCAGTTGAATCAAAAATGTCAAATTTTCATTTTCAATATTTTTTTTTATTCGAAAAAATTATAAAAAATTAAAAATAAAATTAAATTAAAAAAATGGCTCAATTATCCCTATCTTCCCCTACATTAAAAAGTGGTAACTTTTTGGAGGATGAGAAATGGTTGCATAAAATTCTTGTGTTATTTCATAGTTCATTATTATCTTTATAACGTATTATTCTAGTTTAATAATTGTTTTTTAGAAAAGCACAAATGCTCATCACATTTTTATTGCAAACAAGAACACATATATGTTTAAAATATCATTTAACATATATGGCTTTTGAAGATATATTTATTATTAAAAAAACAGGCATTTTATTCTATTTTTTTTACCTACCTTCTAAATCTACATGAAGCTAAAACAGAAAAAAAAGACAGTTTCCCTTTCTTACCAAACCCATCAGACGAAAATAGTAAGTGTATTTTGAAGCTTAAAAAATAAAAATAATATTTTAACTCATTCTGTAAAATATTAGCTACACATAAAAAAAATAATAATCCTGTTTTTATTTTTTTTTTCATTGCAGACAGATAACGCATTTTCTGTCTTCAATCGACATCTGATCAAATCTGATTAAATCAAGCATTCATTTGTTACTATGTATACCATTTTCAATAAAACTTGTTAAATTATTCTTTTCAGAAAATAAACATTTATAAAATAAAATAAAATTATGAGATGGTAAATTTTCCTTCTTCACAAGTATATTTTTTGATAATCTATATGAAACACCTAACATTTAACATAAACATTAAATATTCGTTCAATCTTACAGTTACATAAACAACATATTTTTTTGAAAAAAGATTAGTACTTTTTTCCCTTCAAATAATTGTAAAGGGTGTAACTGGATTAAAAAAATTAAAAAGGATTTCTATTTTTTTTAAAAAATATCGGCATTTTTAAATAAAAATGTACGGTATAAATTCATTGCACTAACATATGAAAAGAAAATTATTAGGAATAAGAATAATTACAAAAATAAGAATAAGAATAAGAATAAGCTTACAGATTATTCTAAAATATAAATAATGAATAACTATGCTAATAGGATAAAAAATATGATTGTTTTTGGATTTATTAAATATATTTCGCATTGCAATTAATAAAATAATAAATTTAAAGAAGAATTTTGGGCGTGAAAGCTTCTTTAATACTTGAAGTTTCATAGTTTTAAATAAATTACAACTTATTTTTATTATGAAAAGTTGTGATTGCAAATATGCAAATAACTATTTCATTATTTTTTTCTTACAGTCAAGTATTTCTCTAATATATATATATATATATATATATATATATATATATATATATATATATATATATATATACATATATATATACATATATATATATATCATTATAAGAGCATAAAAATGACAAATATATTAAAAATAAATTTTAGCTAAGAAATTATTATTCTTCAGTTGCTTAACATTTAAATTAAATTTTGTCACTTTAATTAAAAATGTATTATGTTCTGTTTATATTTGTAATCTTTCTGTGTTGTAGCATTATTAGAGAACATTTTAAGATATCGTGTAAAACATTTACACAATGGAATCGAAAGAGTAAATGGTCGAATTTACTTATTTTAAGCATGTTATTAGTGTTTTAGATAAAATTTCATTACTAATGTAATTTTTTTAAATTATTTTTATTTCAGTTTATTTTGTGTTTATCCCTGATGCAAAATTCTAAATTTTTATTAGTTTCATATGAATTATATTACTTGAGACATTTTATTTCTAAAATTGACTTTTTTGATAGAAAATATATAATTAACTGTGTGCAAATTCTAGTTATTTGCTTGAACTAGTACTGTCATATTTCGTTTCGAAGTACATATAGAACAGCCTATATTAACAAGTGTAAAAATTTTAGTTACGCTCACAAGGCAAATAAAATGATTTAAATATTCGCATTTTTAATTATATGTCTAAAAAAAAGAGCGAGAAGATTATAATGCTGAATGATTACGTATCTAAAGATTTATTACGCTGAAAGATTTGAAAATATTGTATTTTAACCTCAAAGGGCGTGTGTATAATTATTTTACCTTTGTTTTGAAATTCGGTTTTTTATTATTATTTTCCACAGTTTCTGAAAATCTATTGAAGGCAAACTGTTAAAATTTTCCACAATTATGTAACTAACTTGTTTATTTAAAAATGCCTAACATTATAGATCTGATTTAAAAAAAAATAAATACTGAAAATACACTCTTATTTTTTTAGAAATTTCTAAAGTAAGTGAAATTGTATCTATATATATAACCATATTGCCAGCCAAAATGAAAATTACTTTTTAATATTCTGTAATAATATGTTTTCCTATACCACAACAGATTTTAAGATTTGTATTAAACTGTTTTTTTTTTTTTTTTTTTTTTTTTTTTTTTGGAAAATATACTGAATAGACATAGTTTTCATAAAATATAAATAAAGTTAATTAGGGCCTTATAAATTAACTTATGTATGAAATTAATCTTTTTCGACTGATATATGTCAGCTTAGGACTTGGGCAGCCAGAGAAATCGTCGTAGTACAGTTAGGTTTTCTTAAACAGAAGAGGGTTCACCAGTATTATTGTACAGGAGTCGTGACTTGCGAAATAGAACATAGAGGTATGTAGCGTATTTATCGAAGAATAAATGCATTGGCAACTTCAAATTAATTCATTATGCAGTCATATCAACAGAGATATGTTCTTAATACTCCAGCCAAATTAATCCAACTGAAATAATATACATTGGATTTGAAAGAGCAGCCATCCGTCATAACATTCTGGCGACTCGCTTCGAATTGACAAGTCACCTTCATCTTCAAACTTCCTGGCTAAGAAAAGAAGTTTTAAGGGCACTCGAGAATCTCAGGCCCGATCCCTTCATGTAAACAGAAACCAGCATCTCGGGTCAAGATCAAAGCAGCGGAATCGAATGTCTCTCGCAAACGATTAACACGATAAAAAAATACATTATTTAAACTTATTTAGCAATCGAAAGTAATTAAAATTCGAATGTTTCTCACAGACGTTAATGTCATTAAAAAGAAAAATAAATGAATTTATTGAATAATACAATAAATGTAAAACTCACAGAAAAAAAAAAAAAGAATGATGTTTTGAATAAATTTGCTTTTGAATAAGTATGCTTTTCCGGAATACATTTCATAAGATTTTTAAAAAAGGGTTGATAAAAACAAGGAAAAGAGCGAGTTTTATTAAGAATATATATATTTAGAATTTAGAGCAATTTTTTAGATTTATTGGAATAGGTGTTTTGAAATATATATGAAATGTTTTTAAAATGAAATTAACATGTACAAGTTTAATTTTGGCAATTTGTTTTCCTAATACCGATATTAGTTCTATCTGTTAAATATTTTGCAAAAATTGCTTGACTTTACTTGTTGAAATGTTTCATATGCACCTAATAAGAAATTTAAAAATCACGTAGTAAGAGAGATAAAAGTTAACAATCAGCTCACATTATCATCAATGTTAGATTTATCTGGAAAGTCTTTAAATTGAATTTTTATATATATAGCTTTTGAAGATATATTTATTATAAGAAAGCAGGCATTTTATTCTAATTTTTTTACTTACCTTCTAAATCTACATGAAAAAAAAAAAAAAAAAAAAAAAAAGTTTCTCTTTTTTACCAAACCCAGCAGATGAAAATAATAAGTGTATTTTGAAGCTTGAAAATGAAAATAATATTTTAACTCATTCTGTAAAATATTAGCTACACATAAAAAATAATAATAATTCAGTTTTTCTGTAATCTATTAATGTAACAAAAATATATATTGAAAAGTTACGCAATAACTTATTTAGCTCCTGAAACAGTGTCGAAAATATTGCTTTATATTTCCCTATCAATAATAATAATAATAATAATAATAATAATGTCTGCTACTACTTTAAATAAACATAAGTTTGTTAAACATTGTTTTTAATATTTTCCTATTATCCGAATATTTTCTCTAAAACATTCGTAGCATTTATTAGAAAAGATACAACGTACCCATAAGCATTCAACCGTCAGTAAAAATATTCAGAATTGAAATGATAGTAAAAACAAAAAATTTCAGTCGACATATTACAATAATTATTAAAAGATCGTTATGTTGCATACAAAATGTACTTGATTTAAAAGCAAAGATGCAATTTATCTTAAATAATATTATTACATAAACATTTTAACATAAAAGTGAAATTAACACTTTTGGAGTCTGGTGTACTATTACTAGTACATCATCTTACAGCAAACGTATTTTTCCTGTATTTTGTAATAGTTTTGAAAGAGATTTATATTTTATTTTAAAGACTGCTGTTAAAAGCGTGCATTTAAATTTTTCACTAAAACATAGCCTTACAAGTACAGGGACTTTCGCTTAAGCTGGATTAAACTTCGAATGCACGTCAAGTAGGTAATTCTTTTTAATTTGCTCTCATTAGTGATATTATAAATAGTTAGAATTATTATTTAAAATTATTTTCGTAAAATAAGTTATTGTAGCTAATGCTTGATGTAATATTTTAAATCAAAACCATTCAAAGGTTGTGATTTATCAATCTTTGAATGTGTTACTATTAGTAGTACAGTGTTCCTTAAAGGAAGTAATTTTACTAAAATTACCCCATTGTATTTATTAGTTTTTAGAAAGGAAATTTGTAGTAATTTAAGTAGAGTATTTTTGTTTGTAAGCAATATTTCTCATTCTTTTTATCATATAATATTGTTATGTAATACTATTAGCCTATAATTTGTAAAAAAAAAAAAAAAAAAAAAAAAAAAAAAAAAAAAAAAACTTCTAATACAGTTTTAATAGAGCAATTTGTAAAAGGGAGGATTAGGTTTCTCCTAATCCATGAAAAAAAAAAATGCTTTGTGCAAAATCTGGAATAATTTACAATTCGATAGTTTACCGGAACTTTAAAACACCTGTTGATGAAGAGTTACAAAATATTTAATTTAGCTACAGCTATTGTACAGAATTGTGCAATCGTATTCTGGATAAAGTGGGTCACAATTTTTTTTTCAACAATATTTTCTTTCTAGTTCCGTTGTCATCTTATCTTTTAGATAAAAGAATGTTTTCTGAAAGTAGGTGAAACAGGCTTCAAAAATGTCCAATAGAATCTGAAAAAAATGTATAAAAAAATAGGGGAGAGGTGCAATGAATACGCACTTGTCAGTTGACGGGAAAATATCTATTGGGAATTGGTTGTATAATAAAATTGTTACAATGACATACAATTACATGACAGAAAAAGATGTAGTAACAAGGCAAACACATTGAAGTTGAGCGACCTAAAATAATATTTCACTACAATTCATGAATGGAAATTGTCGATAAACGTCCCTAATAGCATGCATGGTCACAATGACGTTACAGTGACGTCACTGTGAGTCACTTTGTTCACATCAATCTGTGACCAAAATGCCACCACTCAGCTGACTGAGATGTGACTTTCTTAAAAATCGTTAGAAATTTATAAATATCCTTCAAAACATGTTATTTACTTTAAAAACGCGTTTTTGGCAATTTAAATATCGTCGCTTTTGTAACAGTTTCGTCACAATGTTAATGTCAAATTACTCACAAATGACACATTTTTCACAAATTTGTCACATTGTGACCACTTTGTGAAACGTCACAAAAGAGCTCTAAAACGACCATAACGAATTCACATCGACGTCACATGACGTCACATCGACAATCGATGGTCACAAAGTTAATGTGACTTCACAACGACGTTGCAGTGACGTCACCATGCTTTACGGGGGGGATGTAAAAACGTTTCATCCAATCATGGTGTTGCTGTAAAAAATTAACTTGATATATTAGACTTCACTTTATTAGTTGCTGAAGCGCTGGCTTTCATTAACCAAACTACAAACTCAGTGATACATGGTCGTCCAAATAATTCACCCACAAAGACCATTTTATCTAAAAAAGTTGAAACCATCACTTCACCCGAATGAGGATGTAAGGTATCATAATACTGCCCATATGTCAGAGAAAAACAAGGTGCAACAAAAATGTATATTAGAATGATGTAACTTTAGAACAACATCATTTTGTGACAAATGAAACATCTACTTATGCTTCCATGGTAACAGGAATTGCTTCAAAACTTTTCATACTATATGAGAGAAGTCACTAAAATATACCAACAAATGAATTTTTATTTTTATTTATATTTTAGTTATTTATTTTTTTATTTATTGTTGCATTTTGTACGTGTTTATTATTATTACTATTATTATTATTATTATTATTATTATTATTTAGAAGTGTCAATAGAGTTCCAATTATTGCGAATTATATATTGCATATTTTAAAATATTTTACATTTTTATATATCTTTCATAATTTTTAATTGAAATTGTATTACATTTATCTTTTTGAACCTATTATACTAATAATAGAATGTCCGCACTTGACGATTTGTTCCCCAAAAGACCATTGTACTATTAATAGTACATAATGTATTTAATTAAATAATTATAATATTTTAATAAAACTTAATATTTGCCTTTCAGAGCAATACTTTTTCATGTTTAAATAAAAAAATAATGGAACTAAAAAGGATCCGAAAGGGTTAAGGGAACGGTGGACGTTAAATATTTATTTTATTCATTTTTATCATAGCAGTATAAAATTTTGTGCATATATACATTTCACTAAAAGCATATAGAATGCCTTCGAAAAATTTCCAACTTTAATAAAATTTGTAATTTTTTTACAAAAGTTAAAATTTTAAACGAAATTTTAAAATGCTCCTCGTGTCTTAATTTTTGAAATATTTTCTTGCTTTTGCATTCTTATCATTTAAAACTATATTATAAATGAATTTGTGTAAGATTTTTTAAATCTCTTGAATAGTTAATATTTTACAGATTTTTTTCTAAATTCCTTATCGATTTTTATCAAAATTTTGCCTTTTAATAAGTAAAAAATAAAATTTGACTATCTTAATGAAGACGAATTTTAAAAAGCTTACACAATTTCTTTTTAAGCCATATCAGGATACTTCCTTATCAATTTTATAAATATTGATAAAAAATTAAGACCCAAGACCAATTCAAAAATCTAAAAACGCTGAAAAATTAGTTTTGAGAAAAAACAGATTTAAAGTATATAAATACATTTATCTTTATTATTTATTCCTTAAAACCTTCATAAAGGATATTTTAATAAGAAAAAACTATTTGGGTACTATTATACCCCAGAAAAGACCTTTTTTCTGACGATTTTGCTATAGATGATTTTACTCAAATAAAGGCCCACTGTCCCCTTAAAGAAGGTAAAATAAACTAAAATTTTACTATGCGTTTTTGCAAATTTATTTAGCAATTTCCATTCTAATGTATTTAAAAAAGACTTGAATTTGATAAAATGTAATGTAAATTATAAATGGTTTCTTTATGTAAATAATTAAAGCTTACCAGAATGCAATTGAATTGTAATAATTTTCTGTTAAAAATACGCTTTTATCCTGTAAGATTATTTAATAATATTTTTTACGCTACACTTTCAAAACTTCTACAGATTATTGATAAGATACACATAAAATAAATATAAACATTTAATACAATTCGTATAATTTTTTGAATGACGAAACAAGCCTTCGAATGACACGATCCAGGTGTAAACTGCATTTGTTACTGAATAGCATTCTTCATAAGAAATAGGTTTAAAAATGAAAAAAGAAAATATCACTTAGAAGTATCGCTTATAAAATATAAATAAAAAAATATATATCTTTTCTCATAAATATTCTATATAATTATGTTGTGCTTGGTTGCAGTAGTCTTTATGAATAATATGTTTTTGGTTCAAGAAGAAATCATACATAATTCGTTTATAAAAAATCTAACGAAAATGGCGTCTAAAGATAAAAAATAAAGGATGAAATTTACCTTTTTCTTTCCTGTCGAATAAAAACAGAATCTTCGATAGTAAAAATTAAAAGTAAGTTATGAAAAAAAAAGTATTATGATTCATAAAAAATACATAGAATCTTTCTAAAGATTTTTAATAACTCTGTGGAAAGTTTAATGAAACATGAGATGAAATTCAATATTTTCTCTTTGATATAAAAACGATCATTGTAAAGGTTAAGTAAGAGTTATAAATTAAAAACTAGAAATATTTTCGTTTCTGAATTATTTTTCATATTCCATGTTATGTTGTTTTTAATTAAGGAACACATTATTCTATGGTTTAGAAGACATGATTGGAATTTTAATTTTTTCCTTTTTTATTTTATATAAAGAAATAGTATATTTCTCTTGAATTTATGAGTTTACAAATTTTAAAAATGCAAAACATTAAAAATATGGTAGCTTCTAAAATAAATGTATATGCGTGGTATGAATGTACGGTAGCTTTGAAATTGAAAACAAGTTGTTAAAAAGAAGGGCTGGTAAATATAGAAAAAAAATATTCTCGACTATTAGAAAAATGTAAACTATCAACAACCAACTTGCCCAAAAGTAAATTGAAAGCATTTTTGAAAGGTAGAGCAATCCCCAAAGATGTACGAAAAAAGCTACTTTTTTCTGAGACACTCAGATGTGAGTTGTCCGACCATTATAAAAGCTTAAGAAAGCAAAAAGACAAGCAAATATTTAGTAAAATTATTGATGGACGCATAATAAAGAAATATAGATTTCTAACATTATCAAAATCCTTTTTATCTCCAAAGATTTTTTCACCTAATAAAAGTCGACCAGATCATTTGATATATGAAAGATGCACCAATAATAAAAAGAAAAATATAATGCAGAAAGTTAGAAAAATTCTTGAAGCAGATGACAATAGCACAATTTGCCGTGGGAAACATGATACAATCACGAGACATGGTGTAAAGAAACAAAAATTATGTTTAAACAAAACCTTAAAAAATTTACAAATTAAATTTAATGTTACACATAATGAAAAAAGATAGTTATGTATTATTTTGTCGTCTCCTGTCATTCTGTATTGTCAGTCCAGATGTAAATAAACCAGACACATGCCTTTGTATTAAGCATGCTAATATGAAAATGGTAGTAGGCAAGTTATACAAGTTAAAGATTGTAAATGCATCTAATATGAATGACATAATTAATCGCTTGATATGCAAAGAACAGAATGATGATTGTATGAAGAGTATCTGCCAGCGCTGCAAAGCGAAGAAGTTAGATTGTTCCCCAATTGATTTAACTGAAATTACAAGCTATGAAAAAAGGGTGATATTAAAAGAAAAAGAATCATTGACAAAACAAAATCAGAAAAAAATATACAAAAAACAACGAAGCAAACTATACACTGTACTGCTGGAAATGTTATAACTGTCTTTGAAGATAGTTTGCAGATTTTTATAACAAATGAATGACATGTGAAACATCAATTTAAAACTATGAAAGGACTTAAAGAAAATCTTATGGAGACAGAATTGCTTTTTCACATTGATTTTTCAGAAAATTTTAACTGCAAATTTGCAGAAGAGGACCAATCTGTCCATTTTGGAGAATCCAGGGATAAAATAACTATTCATACTGGAATGGTTTACAGCAAATATTTTGAGGAAGCATTCTGCACCCTTTCTTAGTCATTGCAGCATGATGCTTTTGCCACCATTGTTCACATCATGCCAATTGTCCAAAAATACTTGGGCAAGTTCCCTTCTGTAACAGTGCTGCATTTTTTATCTGAGAGTCCAAGTACTCAATACCGCAATAAAACAATGTTCTCAAAGATGTCATTTCGTTTACCTCAGCTTTATCCAAGAATTTCTGAAATAACATGGAATCACTCTAAATCTGGGCATGGCACAGGGGCTCCAGATGCAGTTGGGGCTATGAAAAAAAAGAACAGCAGACCGCCTTGTTGCAGAAGGCAATGACGTACCAAAATTTGAAGACTTTCTTCATGTTGTTAAAAAAATACATCAAATATCTATAGATCTTGTATGGAGCTGTGGATGTTGTATGTTGTATGACGTCTCATTGAAGATAGGGATTTAAAAACTATTAAATTATTGCATTTTTGTGATTCAAAACAGCTTAAATGAATGACTAAATTTCTTTATCCTACCAAAATATGGTTTTCATAACAGAAATATATACCTGTGTTCACTCATATAAAATTTAAAACATTCTAAATTTTAAAATATTCTTCAGATGATTTTTTTCCTTTTTTTAGTAAGAATGAAGATTTTAAATATTCGAATTATTTTTTAAAAAAAAGCTATAGTCCCAGCAACGCCGGACGGATCAGCAAGTTGGCATATAAAATGTTTTTAAAATCAGAAATTAAATAATGAAAAAAAATATTATGAATTACATCGATACAGATTATCTTCATAGGCTTACACTGAAATTTAACGTTTCCAATATTGGCACTTTATAACCTGATAAACCTTTAAACATTTTAATAAACAATTTTATTTTATTTGATAGGTGTAACGAAAAATTAAAAACAAATATTGACATGTTTCGATTCCATCTTATAAGAACAATAATCATAATAATATAAAAATAAAAATACGAATGGTTTCACGGTCAATACAGACAGCTCGAAACAATGAGATGTAAATTAAAAACCACGCGCCCTATTGTAAAAAACAATAAATTAAAAATAGACCATGATCAAAATTAATTATCAACTTGGTTCAACCTATTCAAGCTTTCACGAGGAATTTATTAAGAAACTCTAACCATAACTTGTGAATGTTAAAAGAAAAATTATCATCGGAAACAAAATTTTTTCGTGTATAAATTTCAAAAAGCTCCCTTATAATGGATTTATGACAACAATTTGATATGAAATATAATTTTCTTTTATTAAACAGAATTTTAATCTCCTCATTTAAATGAAGAGATAAAAATTACGGATTTAAGGGTGAAAAATATTGCTGAAATATGTCGGACTACTGTGACAAAATGCTGAGGTGACACAAAACATAATTGAAGATTTAATGTTAATAAAACATTTCATAAGAATTTACATTTATATAACATTTAAGAATATATATTAATTGAACTAAAGTTGAATAAATATCTGTCTACTGTCGCCAAATGAGAAGCCAAATATTGTTGTCTAATATGGAAGCGATTTGGATTTTTGAAATGGCTTAAAATCAGACGTATATAATTGTCTCACAAATTAAGACGATTTAAAATGCCTGAAAATTGAGTGTGTCATTTTAAGGCCCTTATGTGTCTAAATTTCAGACTTTTCACTTTTAATTATTTATATCTTAAGCGTAGTAAGAAACTTAAGGGTCCAACTTCTATTATGCCTGAATTTCGTATTTAGGTTTGAACCCTTCAGCACACGCACCTATTTCTATGACGTAACCACACGCACCGGGTCAATATGACCATAACTTTTTCTTGAATTTCTCGGTAAAATATGGGCATTATAGATAAAATAAATAAATACAAAAGTATTATTTGAACCGTTTTTTGCATAACAAAATATATTATTTGTTTTAAAAATCAAATTTCAAAGCAAAAAAAAAACCCCCAAAAAAACTTACCTTTAATTTTGTATCTTTTTTCGGCATTCATTCGTTATCTATTGTTTTGAAACACATACACATTTAGTACATAATTTTAACGATTTTTACTTACCCATCATACGTAGTATAGGGAAGTCTTGCAATCGTTTTGAAAATCGAAATTTTTTTTTGACGGATTTACAGGTTTTAGATAGTGGAGATTCCGAAAAACATGTTTTTAGAAAAAAAATTTGCTGTCCGTCTGTCTGTCTGTCCGTCAGTCTGCCTGTGAACGCTCTACCTCCCGAACAAATTGAGATAGAGACTTGAAATTTTGTATGTAGTTAGTATGTAAGAATGGGACGAAGTCTATTTAATATCAAAAACCTCGATTATCCGGAACTATTTTTTTCGGACTCTCGAAAAATTCGTTCTGATGAAAGGTATATAAAAATTTTCGAATGTTTTTGTTCTAAGGAATGGACGTAAAAGGCAATAAATTAACACACATTTTGCATATTGAACGAAGTAGATCGGATTATTAGTTGCCGAGATATTTGTAATCCTGTTTTCCAAATTCTTCGATTTTTCATGATCCTGTGTTTCATTCAAATTTTAATTCAGAGGTATATTTTAATTGAAAATGAGACGCTTAATCCAACGCAGTAAACTGTTAGTTTATATTATAATTATTTTTCAAGTTATAAGGATGTTTCATTTACGCAGTTCGGTATTACTTGAGTAGTTTGGCGTTTTATATAATTTGTCGAAATTGGTAACTGCAATTCATTAATAGAGCATTACTATGCATATTAACAATATTTAAATATTGTTTTGAAATTGCAATGCATTGTATAAATAGTTTTCACAAGTTTTATTTTCATATGCTTATCCATAATGGGTAAGTATTACGGTGGCCCCCAACGACTAGTTTTCATGAAAAAAAATGTAAAACTGACCCACTCACACTAGCCACTATAGAAAAACCTTGTGTTTCAAGTTTCTGTTCCCAGGATCCCCTCTTGCTAGACCACCCAGTAAGGTACCGGAAGTGGCAGGTGCAAGTCTTGTGAAATTCTTGAAAATCCTGAGAATGATAAGTAGCGTTGGTTCAAAATACCCGTTGCGTGTGCTTACGGGTTAAGCATATGAATTTCTCTTTCAGTTACACATATGTTGGAATTTAAGACGACTTTACTTGTCATGTATGTTATTGAACAGTTAATTTTATTTTCATTTTTGAAAACAATAAAGAACTTTGGAATATTTTACTTATTGTGTTTCAAAATGTAAATATTTAAAGTGTGTAAACTTATGCATTTAGCTTATTTCAGCACATTTTTTTTAATGTAATTTAATTTGATACATTTATTTTAATAAACTAATATTTGATTAAGAATATTTTAAACACCTATAAAACTATTGGGCCACACATCAGGGATAATCCCACAAGACTGCATTGATACAATCAGTAATAAAGATTTTTTTATGCTTCAAAAAGTACAGGTTATACTTCACTGAAATATTTTTGTTAGGTTCAGATTAAGTTTGGTTCAAATTTCGGGATTTTTTTTTTCTTTTTTTTACAAATTTTTTGGTTTGGAATGGGGATTATGTCCATGGAAATTATATTGTCTTGTTCGTATTTGGTTATAGTTATTTGGACTATTTTCGTCGGATTCAGATTTGGTTCGATTCAGATTTTAGGTATTTTTTTAAATTGATTTTTAAGGTTCTGGTTGGATTCATGTCCAGGGAAATTATTTTGTCTTGCTCGGATCGGGTTTTGGTTCTTTGGAATATTTTTTTCGGGTGCAGATGTCGTTCAATTCAGATTTCGGCTTTTTAATGGAATTTTTAGGTTCAGGTTGGGTTGCGCATCAACGGAAATTATTCTGCATTGTTCGAATAAGGATATGCTTCTCTGGAATATTTTTGTCAGATTCAGATTTAGTTCATTTTTTAGGTTCGGATTGGGTTCATGTTCATGGAAATTTTTTTGTCTTGTTCAGGTCCGGGTATGGTTCTGTGGAATATTTTTGTCGATTCAAATTTCAGGTGTTTTTTTCAAATGGAATTTTAGGTTCCGATCGGTTTCATGTCCACGAAAATTATTTTCTCTTATTCGAATCCGGTTATGGTTCTTTCGAATATTTTGATCGGATTCAGATGTAGTTTGCATAAAACTTCAGGCTTTTTTTTTCAAATGGAATTTTTTAGGTTCGAGTCAGATTTATGTTCATGGAAGTTTTTTTGTCTTGCTCTTATCAGGTTATAGTTCTTTGGAATATTTTTATCGATTTCAGGTTTCGTTCTGGTCATTTTTTGGGTTATTTCAGAGAAAAATTTTAGGTTCGGGTCGGGTTGCATATACACGAACATTATTTTTCTTTGATCGAATTGGGGTATGCTTCATTTGAATATTTTTGTGGGATTCAGATTTGATTC
>OZ025298.1:158727836-158886760 GCA_964019185.1 Maratus speculifer | reverse complement strand
AAAAGGGTAAAATTTTTTACAGTGCATGTATGAGATTTCCATAAAAGGGATGGAGTGACGATGCAGCACAAGTTAAATATTTAACAATGTATCGCAATGCTAGGCATTTTCTATTATAAAATTTGATGATGATTTCCTGGTAGAATTCGATCGTACGCCGAATGATCCTTTATTTCTACACAGACATAAATGCATAATCCCTATTATTTTACAAATTCGTGACATACAAGGACAAGATAGCACAAGGAAATATTGCGATACAAGAAAAGTACAACCGGGAGCTACACATAAAGAGTGTGTGCAACAGAGCCAGTGGGATTCGAACCCACTATCTCCTACGCTCTCAAGAGATTAGCAGCGTGGTGTCTTAACCACTTGGCTACAAGGATCCCCTTGATGACACATTTTTGTCCAGAATCTTTTCAATCAATTATATACTGTGCTCTATGTGTCGTCATATTCATATCGAGAAATCCTACATGAACAAAATCTGAAATCATTCTGGTGTCTAATCCGGTAACCAAATCTGAATCTAAAGATAATTTTGCTACACATATCTATGCACTTTATTTTGCAATGATATGTAGAGATAATTTTTTCCTCCGGAGCAAAAAATATACGAAAGGATTTTCATCTTATCAACCACTTAAGGATGTCGATTGGTATCGATGTCTATTTCCGCTTTAGTGGATGCGAGAACTTTTCCATTTAAGCTTTAACATTTCAGAAATTTATCTCATCCAGCAAACTTTAAGGCCGCACACTAGGCACAGAAAAAGACCCGGATGATAATGTGAAGTCTATGGGGGCGTTCTTTTCAAATATCTCGCTCAAATTTTAAAATTTTTACGTGATATTTTTTTGCATAGGATAGCTCAGGATATTCCACAACCAACCTAGTTTTTACTTTTTCAATTTTGGTTTCAGATTTTTTTAAAGTATTTTAAATTTCAAACTTTAACACTTTTTCAAACTTCAACTTTCAAACATCCTTTAACTTTAATGGTAAGCTTATCAAAATTTTTCGTCATTTATATTTGTCCAAATGTAAATGTAGCACATAGCAATGTACTTTAATCACTTTGTGAATCCGGCATAACAAGCACCCTGATACACAGATACTCTTGCTTTAACGTGTAAGGCTCTTTAGAGATGAATTTTCAGCTTTTCGATATCGAATTCTCATGTCTGGATCGATGTGGATCTTTCACTTTGGTGAATACGAGAATTGTTCCAGTTAAGATTTCGTACTTTGAAAAAAAAATTGCATCTCTGCAACAGTGGTTAGGATCCAGAAGGATTATTCGCTGTTAAACAAAACAAGATTGACCAATCATAAGCCTTCATTTTTGACAACTTTTCATTGTTCGAAGGAGAGAGTCTGGAATACATGGAGTGAAAATCTACTATCGACACTGTAAAAAATTTTATCCTTTTGTTGCATCGTTACTCCAACGCTTTTATAGAATTTCTTTGTTTTGACCAAAGAGAATGCTCCATAATAGAGCGAAGTAATCGTTTCCTATAAAAGCGATGGAGTGACGATGCATCAAAAGGGTTCAATTTTTTACAATGCAAGTAGTGCTAAAAATTTTTATCCTTCAAATGTGTAACGATGCTACTGAATTCCAAAGTGTCGATCACAGCGACATCTGCGGCATTTTCGGGATACATTATCTAGACTAGCAATAATTCTTGCATTTTTAGAAAATGTCCTGCAGATGTCGCTTCTATCTTTAAATTTCATTTGCATTGTTGCACATTTAAATAATAGAACATTTTAGCGCTTTTTTTAAGTGTTACAGAGGGCGTGTTCAGCACAACTTACCGGTTACTTACCGACCACTTACCAATACCACTTACCGATTGAAGACAAGTACGAAATGAAAATCAAAGCGAAGTGTGACGTGAGCTAGAATTCAACAGAATAGTTTTCATTGATGCCACAATTTGCTTTCGTACTGCCCTACAATCGGTCTGTAACATTGGTTACTTTTGTAAGTTGCTCTGAACACGCCCTGAGATAGCCGATTTCCACACTATATCCCCTAGATGCTATATTTCCGGTTTCTTGCATAAGAGAACTTGTCCGGAATCCAGGTAGAATTTGCGCTGTTAGCGAAACCAGATTAACGAATCTGAAAGCTGAATTTTAGCAAATTTTTCAATGTTTTAAATAAATTTTCTTGTTAATAAATCTCGTTTCGCAAACAGCGCAAAATTTATGTGAATCCTGGCCCTCGTCCACTTAGGATTTTGCACTTTGAACACTGTTAAAAATTTTTAACTTTTAGTTTATCGTCTATCCATCACTTTTATAGAAAATGATTACTTCATTGTATTATGGTGAATTCTCATTAATCAAAATAGAGATATTCCATTAAAGCGGGAGTGACGATGCAGCAAAAACTTCAAACTTATAACAAGTGTAAGATCTTATGTCTATGTAAGTGTAACATAAAAGCATGCAAAAGGAACACTTCTAATTGGTCGATTGCTTCAAAATGAATTTGAAATGTAAAGTTTTTATTTTTAAAAAAGTTCTAATTATCAGATTTTTATGAAATTCAAATGGGACCACATGGGTCTCATACGCTTTCAAACAAAAAAAGAGTTATCAAAATCGGTTCATATTTGCAAAAGTTATGCGTAAACAACAAATACATACAGGCCGAAATCATAACCTCCTCTTTGAAGTCGGTTACAAATGTTTTCATAGGTAAAAAAAATCATATTGAGAAAAATTATTTTCCTACATTTAAATGTATTCAAAAATAAAAGCCAGATGTTTCCATAGCAACAAAATCTAATCGACAATTCTCAATTGGACTTTCAGCTTGAAGCAAATTCAATAAATTTAAATTTTGAATTTCGTTTTAAATCTCAAATTTTAATATTAAATTTGAATATAAATACATATGAATATCGATATAACAAAATTATACTTAAAACAAACTAAAAATTACAAAACTGAAGTTATTTAAATTAAATTTATCAAAACAAGTTCAACATGAAACTTTTTTTTTTCTTGAAGTGTATTTGACACAAAGTATTTTTTTAAATTACATTCCATCGCCAACCGGCAATAAATCGCTAAAAAACGAAATTTCCAGTATTTTTTTACGGATACTGAATGGGGGTTCCACCGAAATTCTTTTAGTAAACATATATACCCACACGAGAAGAACATTCTGTAATTTTTCAGATATTTCGGGGTATACCCGTATGTAGACCTTCCTTTTTAGTACTACTTACAGAGCAGTGGTTCATTTTTGGACAACCTATTTTTATTCCTAAATGTCGTACTGGCATCAGAAAATTAAAATGAAAAATTTTCCTTTTTTAATTACGTGAAAAAAAGCTTTTGATTATATCGAAATAAATCTGATGTTAAATTTTGTTGCCGTTGACTCATTTCTGCATTTTACAAA
Source organism: Maratus speculifer (assembly GCA_964019185.1). NCBI lineage: Eukaryota > Metazoa > Arthropoda > Arachnida > Araneae > Salticidae > Maratus > Maratus speculifer. Next base: position 158,883,329 of record OZ025298.1, on the reverse strand, counting down.
TAAAAGTACCTTGTCCCTGAAAGGGTTAAATCCAGATTTTTCGATTGACAGCAATTTTGTGAAATAGCGAAAGTTGCCTAATAATGATTATGATCGCTTAAACAATGATACATTTTTCAAAGCAAAAATATTATTTTATTATTATTAAAAAAAACAGTGCCAATACATAAAAGTAACGTAGGATATACACGTGAATTTCTGGATTCAAGTGGAAATAATATTTCAAATCCGTAGCCAAAAGAACCTCATTCGAATATTCTAAAGCTAATATGAAAGGAAATTTGTAGAATAAATCGACAAAATTTTACGTGACAATGGTTGCGCATTGGCATAGGATGTGTTTAATACAACGCACATTTCTTTATTAAAAAACAAAGAAGAATAAAACAAGTTATGTTTAAAAAATTCTTTATAAAATAATCTTTTTTTAAAATATCAAACAAAACTGTGATAAGAAAACACTGAAATCTTTTGTATTAATTAATTATTTTAATATAACGTGCAAAATAATTTTTATATGACAGATAAATTTGAAAGGAATTAATAAAATCACTTTTGGGTTTCTGTAAATCAAACACTCTTGCCAAACTGTCAGTCAAGGTAAATATTTCGCCTTCTGTTAGATTGGGGTGATTCATAATCGTAATGCAGAAATACTAACGATGAAGTACATAAGCAAACATGAAAAGGAAGAGATGTCAGCTGAATCTGAAAGGCAAACACGAAGAAGAAAAAAAGTTTATCTTTAAGTTTGCGTCAGTCATTTAAATGAAAGAATGAAATTAATTCTATTTTTTTATTATGATTAAAATAAGATTGCGCATTGTGATATTTATTGCATCTAGATAAAAATATCATGTTTACTATGTAAAAGAAGAGCTAAAGTTTTATGGTGTTATCACAATTAAACAATCATAAAATTAAGTAGTGTTATCACAATTAAACAATCATAAAATTAAGTAGTGTTATCATAAAGAAAAATATATATGTATAATGTACAGCTCCGTATATCTTCAAAGTTTTTTTTATGACAACCCTGTAATATGTAATACTTCGGATATTCGATGCATATCAATTCGATGCATAACTTCATGATTTGCGGCGAAAAATCTGACTATCCTCGTTAAGTCTATACCTTGCTTTGGGTTAGACTCTCATACTTGCCGCAATCTGTAAATCCTCTGTAGTTTAAATACCACTATTTCCAAAAGAAAAATATTTTATTAATTTATAACTTTCTGCAGTTTTTGTTAAGAATAGTGAGAAGATGTAGCCATTAATTATTATTCATAATGATTTGACTAACAGATAACTAGAAGCCTCTTTTGGCTGGCTCAGTCTTTTTTAACTTTTGGCGATTTCTTTGAATATCTAAACAATGGAAAATATGACTAAATCTAAATAGGATGACTAGAATTTTAAAAAACATACACTTACAAAGTAATAACTATAGTAGTGAGGCGAATCTTGTGATTTCGTTTATATTTAAAATTACAAATTGAAAAAAAAGTACATCATACTAATTTAATAAAATTGAATTATAACAAACGTTAACAAAAGATAATTGCTACTGATATATAAACAAATTGACATCGGAATTTTTAATGGCATATCAATTTTAAACACCCATTTGTGTTGACAAATATTTTTCAATATGTGACTTTTAATACTAAAATAAATGTGAAGAAGAGTTTTAACTTTGCATCAAGTATAAAAGTATTCTGTATGTTAATAGATTTAAGGTACTCTTCTTTGCATAATTTATCATTTTTTTTAATTTATTTTATTAAATTTTATTTATTATTATTATTATTATTATTTTCAAACGTGCAGGAGCTAAAAAATTGCACAACGGAATTGATTACAAAAATTATTTTATAATAAAGAAATAGTTTTTACAAAAATTTCATAAATAAATACTTTTTTATAAATAAATAAATAAGCAATACTAAAATATGAAGCATGCTTTAAAGTAATACAGTATTTAGAAAAAATACTTATCATATTTGTAGTTTTATCGTTTCGTATTTGTAGTTTTATCTTTATTCACGTACTCGAACTGGCAAATGAATTGAGCAAAAGTGTGAAAAAAAATTGCAGCTGCATGGGGGGGAAGATTTTAATAAAATTTGATACACATGTTCATTTCACATTTAAATGTAGCTTTTCAAAATAGCTCGAATAAAAATAAATTGTTTTAGCTGTTTTGAACATTTCAAACACTTTTGGTATAAAATGGCATGCGTTCAGTCGCTGAAATTTTCAAATTTGGAGTTCTGTATCTTAGAAACTATTTAACAAACATGAATTTTGTTTACAGTATTGAAATCTCTGAAAATCAATCTTTATGATATTTATTGAGTAATAATAATCTAGTAATACCATTATGAATCTAAAATTGGTTCTAAATATTGTAATTTTTTTAATAAAAAAAAAAACTAGAAACGCTACATAAATTAAAGGAATTAAAAAATCTGTGAAATTCTTGCCTAATGTAGTATTACATATGAAAACCGAATCCTCAGAGTTTTAATGTTATTATTCATATCCTTAGTCTTAAAAAAAATCTTATATTTTTTTCCATGTATCTGTAAAAATAAATAAATAAGATGTCCGACATTAACAATATTGCGCAGTCATGAGGATTAAGAAGATCATGGTATACATCTAAAAATTCAAGATTGCCTTTTTGATTCCCAACATAATAAGTATTCAGGTACATAGGTACAATAAATATTTAGGTTCAAAAAATTACATTCGTGAGGTTCTATGAAATAACCCACTTTTAAATGATTCGCGTTCTTAAAATATTGCTGGATTACTAGCTGGAAAAATGCATGTGCTGCTATCTATTTTTGCAATTTGTTTTCAGGACTATTATATAATTTTTTTTTTTTTAATGAATCTTTTTTTTTTCTTTTACTCAAATTTAAAATATTCTCGAGACAGAAATAAACTGAATGCAAGAATAAAATTACATAAAATTATTTATAATATCGAAGAATTTGAAGCTTTTGAAAGCTTTTCTTCGTGTTCAAACAAGTGATAAAAATGTTGAATTTTCCAATCAACAGTTTTTTAAGTTTGTATATTTCTTTCTCCTTAAAGAATAAAAAGGCAAAAATAAAAATTTAGATGCATAAAATATATACCATTAGATATGACGTTAAACAATTTAAAAGTCGTAAGAAGTGCCCTTCATGTTAAGACAAGCCATTGAAATAGTTACTTTTTTCCACATTTTTTTATTCATTTATTTTTCAGTTAAAGACAAAAACATAATTACTACATTACGGTAACATGTTACGTATTATTCATACTTATTTTTGAATAACATTTAATGCTGTAATTCCGTTTCTAAGGCTAGTGATCAAATTTAAAATTTTATGCTTGTTCACAAAACCCTTGTTTTGTATCAGCATGTAATATAATTTTTTATACTGAAAAAAAACAAGTCCGAAATCTATTACTTTGCATTTTCTCGTAAATGAATATGATCTATTTATATGATGATTTTCAATAAAATCTGTGACATTCCGGCTATACCTGGTTAGCCCATATTATATAAAGTTACCCAAATCCTTCATTATTTTCAATATCTAATATGGGGATTGTCACTTAAACTATTAACTTGGCCTTTTAATAAAAACTAAATAATAATAATAACTATAATATTTCTCTGTAAAATGGAAAACTGAGGACGGTATTATTTGTGATATCTAATTTCTAAAATAATTCTGACTCTTCCCTCTTCCGAATGTCACTGGCAAATTGGTTTCTTAGGTAACTTTCTCCTGCTTTTGCATCAGGGAATATCTTTAGGTGTGCGGGTAAAACGTCTTACAATCTAAACAAAAATACAGGCAACACGATATACCTTTGATTTTCGGAAGGCAGAAACGACAAATCTGTCCAATAATATATTTTTTCAATAAATATTAGAATTATCGTTTCTTGTCGCTAATTTTAAAAAGTTAATGACATGCAGGTTTACGCTATTCACATGCGTTTGTGTTTTGTAAACGATTTTTTATTATAATTACTGTGATGTGATTAAAAAATGTGTGATGTGTTATTATATTTCACATTCTTAAAAATATAATTTATTTAATAACAGGAATAACTTTGCGTGCATCATTTTTTAAATCAATATTTGCATTAATCTCATCCTGTCGAGCATTAATCGATATCAATTAATATTCCATCAATAATTTTATGAAAATTGTAAAATGCTAAATATATTTTTGAAAATACATTTTAAATATTAATTAAAATAAAGCTTTAAAATTTTTAATTTTACCTATAGTCGGTTTATTTATTTCACTATTATTTATCCTATTCAAAAAGTGTGATAAGAAGATTATTTCTATTCAAAATATAACTCAACTTAATATTCTGAAATCGTGTCTCATTTTATTCCATACACGAATGCGTCAGATCAAATAGCAGTTATGAATTGTTTTAATAATTCATTGCATGCACTCGCTGTATAAATTATACAGGTTACGGTATATGCCGTTTTATGTATGTCAAGAATGTCACAACTGTCAATTAGCTAACAAATATTGTCATGCTTTCACGCGAATATACATAAAGCATAAATAGCTTAAATGTCGAAATTACCATCAGGATAGCATAATAGATACTTAAATATAGAAGCTTTACGATAACTAGTAAATCAAATATTCTATAGTCACATAACTTTCTGTATTATGTGATATATACCCAATTGTTTCGTTAACATTACAAAAACAAGTTAACAAGATCAAATGTGCCGCATAGATTATGAAACTCTTAAACTTTGTTAATTTGGGAAATAAAGTGTTACTGTCCATAGCCAAATATGTATTCCAATGCATTTCAGCAGATCTATATTTTATCTGTCAGTTATATATAAATGGTATATAATTGGGAAATTTCATTTTCAAAGAAAACGCCTAACAGGTTGAAATCTCTTTTACAGTGATTTATAACAATAGTTGAAAAATACTTGAATACTTTTTTTTCTGAACTATAGTTTACCTAGTATCTTATTACACACATGTACTTAGCTAAAATTTAATTCAACCTAAAACACTTATTAATGTATTGCAATCACATTACCAGAAATTTATTAATTTAGTGAAATCACATTACCAGAAATTTTTATCAATATGCGACGATGCTTCTAATTCTTTGCGAGATCTTGTATGTAACTTTCTATATTCTACAAGCATATCTTAGTAAACTTTATGCAATTCAGAGTAAAAAATGCATAATTCATAAAAAAAAACCTTTAGGGCAACTCGTCACTTAGCGACCGAATTCCCCTTCGTAATGTTAAGCCTGTGTGCGTTTCATGCATTCTTATATTTAAAATATCTACTCGGGAAATGAATATTTTTAACTTCTTTTTTCAGTCATAATTTTTATGTTTCAATGATCTCTTCTTAAATGATGCATCTTTTATTTTCTTAGTTTTCAAAATACTTCTAAAATCTATGTTTAATTTTACATGAAGTAATAAAATCTTACTTCCAGCTTGTTAGTTTTTAAAACACAAAATATTAAAATAAGCATAAATTAAGAAAACATATTTTGACAAAGAAGAAAACAATAGCACCCTTTAAGAAGAGAACACTGAATTTTGAATATAACAACGCATCAAACGCCCATAGACATAATGTTACAGAGGGTAATTCAGCCGCTGAGTGACCAGCCACCTTAAATAATCTAAGCTCATATTAAGTAACTTTTACGAACTTTTTTCTGTAGCAAGTACAGCATTTAAGTACAACATATAATATTTAAAATTTAGTTAAACTTAAAAGTGTACATCAAGAATAAAAATGCATTTAATCCATTCATCAACCACTATCGCTAATATACAGCACTTGAGATAGAATATAGTATTTGAAATCTTTTGAGTATCCTTGTAACTGCTATAAACTTCGTGTTATTTCTGTTATGTATGAAATAACTTATATTAAGTCTCAACGATTTATTTCAGTTTTATTATTCATGAAATTGTTCAATATAATTAAAATTTGTCGCAAACACTACCCTTATCATTACGATTATATGATTGAATTTTTTCTGTTGCCCTGTAAATCAATAAAACCTATTATTTTTATTCCATATTTTACAGAATGTAAATTTTAGTGCACTTCGTAAATGCATGTCAATCTTATTATGTTTGAGAAGGTGCAATATTTAAAAAATTCGTTTGAAGCAATTTTTTTCCTATATTCCGTAAAGTAACACAATAGTCTTGACTGCGCTTGTAAATTAACTAATCCTGTTAAAAACTTCATGTGAAACATGGCTCATGTTAAGCCCCATTAAAACAAATAAGAACTTTAAACAAATAAGAAAAATCATGCGTTAAGCATAGATTATGAAACACTTTCCAACGCTTCCTGAAATCTTTATCAAACTTTGTTATTTAGGGAAAGAAGATGCTACTGTCCATAGCCAAATATATATTGAAATACTTATATACAGCCCTGTATTTGATCCGTCGGTTGTTATACATACATTATATATATATATATATATATATATATATATTTATACAATATAATGGAAACATTTAGTTTAGCAAGAAAATGCTTAACTGGATCAAATTTCTCTTGCAGCACTTTATTCTAATAGGTTGAAAATACTTGAATACTTTTGTTGAGCCCTGTAATTTACCTAGTACCTTTATTACACGCCAGTATTTTGTTAAAATTTAGTTCAAACAAAAACACTTTTAAAACTACTTAAATCACATTTCCAAAAATTATCACATGTGGGTGACCATGTAGCTAATTCTTTGCGCGGCCATGTATATCATTTTATCTATATTCTACATCTCTCTGTTATAACATTTATATGCACCATATAATTTGCTGACATTTTGTAAAATTTAAAAGCACATATTATAACTAAAAATGCATTTCAACCATCCATTAGCTATCATCGATACTACACATTATTTCGGATAAAAATATAAGGTTTGATATATTATGTATGTTCCTGTAAAAGCTATGCACTTTTTATTATAAGTTAAATATTAAGTCTCAGCGTCGTATATCAATTTTATGATACTTGAAACCGTTTAACATTATTAAAATATGTCGCAAACAATTTCCTCCTTTATTATTGTGTGATGGAATTTTTTTGAGTGGCCCTGTAAATGATTAATAACTATTATTTTGACAACATACTTTACAGAATGTGTATTTTAGTGAACTTTGCGAATGCCATGTAAATTTGAATAAGTTTAACCCGATGTAACACCTTTAAAATTCATCTGAAACGATTTTTTCCCATTGGCCGTAATGTATTGCAAAACTTTTGACTATCCCTGTAAATAAACTAATCATGGTAGAAACTTCATTTTCAATAGGATTGGTGCTAAGGTAAACATGAATAACATATAAAAATTTCAGAGCAATCCGAGTATATTTACGGGAGTAAGAGCGCGGACCGACGGACAGACAAACCGAATGCATAAACATTTTTCAACTTTATTGGAAAGTGTTAAAAAAGGAGTAACTTTCTAAAATTTCACAGCAATATGGGTATATTTAAGAGAGTTAAAGCTTGGACAGATAATCAGACGTTTAGACATAAAGACAAATCGAAGTCATAAACATTTTTTAACTTTTGTAGAAAGTTTAAAAAAATCAGAATGAGTGTAATAATGCTAATAAAAGGAGCTCTCGTTGGAACATATATTATGACGACAGTTCAGGTCAGAGTGTTGTACGTAAACTTTTTAATTGAAATATAGATCTATTTATCTTTTAAACTGAGTTTCATAGCTACATAAAAAGCGGTGTAAGTTTAAAATTAATATAACTATTTAAAATAAAAGCAATATTTTCAATTGCGTAAGTTTTTGCAATATTTTTACACCAGTAATTAAAGATCACAATGACCACAGGAAGTTACTATTTACAGTTAACTGAGAATAATATCAATCTAAATTCACAAATGTAACATTTTTAATGGAAAATGCTCCTAATTCTTTATGTTTTAATACGAATAAGCATTCTTTACCACAAAATATTTTAGTCTAATCATGCTATTCGCTCCATTTATGTTTATCTCGAGAAAACTTTTATTGCTCTATCAAACCAAAATTTAATAAATTAGCTTCCCTCAAATAACATTTATTAGAAAGCGTTCTTTAAATTTTTGTAAACTTGAAATGTTAATTAAAGTTTAAGCCATCCAAATTCTAAATTTTAATTAGAAAATAAATTTTGCTATTTAGTATTATTAATTATAAATCTTAATATGCATATCACCACATAATAACACTATAATTATTAGGTTTCAGTAGGAGCATATTGTACGACAAAAATGATATTTCTTGGCCCTACTTAAATAGAACCTCTTTGGAAGTGCAATGATATCTTTCTGAATTGACCATTTCATTTTAATTAAAGCTTTTGTTTTTTAATTTCAACGCATTACTCTGCGGTTTTGATAAAGTTATTCATCTAGGTCATTGCTCCAAATATTAATTGATTATTTCATGTTTTAAAGATTTCAATTTGTATTTATGTTTTAAATGTGTATTGATGATATATATATATATAATGTTACTTGTATTGACTACTTGCAAATGATTGCAAAACCGTAAATCTCCAAAAAATAAAACTTTAAAAAAAGCTGATGTTTCACCAAGCTTAGCAAAAATTAGATTGGAGCCAAAACACTTGAGTTTTAGTCACAGCATATTTGAAATCATGAAATAAGGTGGCAGAGGTACATAATGCTAAAAGTGTATTCATTTATTTAAGGTTTTTTGAGGGGTGGGGACTTTGCAATTTACTTTGGAGGTGACCAGTTTTGCAACAAACTAAAAATTAATTTTCGCTAACTTTTGGGTGACTTTGGATTTTTAGTGACAGCAAATACACAAAAAAGTTTTGTTTAGCTAATTTTTATTTTATTATATATATATGTAAATTGTGAAGAAAGAGGCATTATTAAGGTCTTGAAGTATGCCTTCAGCTAGGACTTGGACTTGTTTGATCATCAGTAAGGCAGTGCCTGATATTAAATAATGCCAGAAAGTATGAAAATGTAGCAAAAACGAGCTTCAAAATACAGGAAAAATCCCTGGAATTGTAAAAAAACTTAAACAAACTTTTCGCTTTCGCGTGCTAAATTATCATAAAGATATTATTACTTAACAATATATAGTGATAAGTGTCTTGATCATTAATTAATCAAAACATTCTAACTATGATGCTATTAAAATATCAATAAATTGTTAACAATCATATTATGCTGCAAGAACCACTATTCCACGTAACCAGAGTGTGGTAGAAACTCTCGTATACTTGCTCTATTTAAAACTGGGAAAATAAAATAAAATATTTAAACATAAATATTGTGTCTTAAATGTCAAGAATTTTATTACTTGCACTGTACCCATCTTAGACATCAAATCTTCAGGTAAAAGAAGGATATGTAGGGCCAAAAAAACTGCAATAATACGATGAAAATTTTAATTCTTAAAAAAAAGAGGGGTTCCTTCTAGGTATAATCGAGTGGAGAATAATGATAAAATATTGGACTTGTGCGATATTTTACATCCTTTCTTTAATCTATATATCACTGAAAGATAAGACACTAAATGACATAAAGTAAAATATTGAAACCACTTAATCTATTTATCTCACTGTATCACCAAAGCAACACATTTATGAAAATATACTTTTAAAAAAATCCTTCTTGAGTTCAGCGTTACAAAAGTTTTCACACGATATCCCATACGATACATAAAAAGAATATGTATTTTTATCAAGTAAGTGAATTCCCTCCCCTATATTTTTACTAAATGTTTGTGAACGTTAAGTGATTGTTAAATCTGTCGATCAATAATCTTCATTATTTTCCCCAATTATTTTCCACGTATAACAGTTTCCGAGCAAAATGACTGGGACAGACAGACACAAGAGTGAACTTATAATAGTTTCAAATTAATTTTTTAAATAAACTAAATGTAAATGTAAGTAAATGTAACTTTTTAACCCTAAAAATGAAAGTTAATACATGGATTTTAATTAATACTGTGCCCAAACATTACCTACCTTTATTTTATTTTAAATTTAACAAAAATCCGTCACATTTAAAAGTAGATGTTCGATTTGTAAAATATTCTAGTTCGATGGTGTAAATTTAAAATATGTTATATGTGTATAGATATTTCTCTATTCTCAATGGAGAAAAACAACTTCATACATATAAGTGTATTTGCAAGGGCTAAAAATAAAATATTAATAAAATATTAACTAAATAGTGTAGAGTAACTTGACAGAAAACGTATAATTCGACGAACAGGTTTGCGTGCTCAAAGACATTTATTCAGTAATACTTCACGCAACGTAACAACTATTGTAAAGAATTTTTTTACCTTGCTTTTCCGACGCACATTTTATTAGTTAGGGAAGTTTGCCGTTAAAATATATTTTCTTACTTGAGGAAAGGATATTCTTCATACTAAAAGTATAAGAAAACCTATATATCAGCACACCAGTGAAATGTAAAATTATTTCAAATGTTGCTCTATAATAGACATATTTTTTTAAATATGATTAAAACAATATTTTTTGATTTTTTTGCAAAAATTATTTTTTTATTCTATTTTTGAAGAATGAAAACAGTTATAAGATTATATTTCAATTTTTTAAACTACCTTAGATGGAGATTTTTAGTATAAGTTTTTGAAAACCCAACCTATACATGTGTACATTTACACTTAAAATTACACTAAAAAACGATGTCTCTTCAGGGATATTAAATTCTAAGTTTATTTACAAAATCTGGTCAATCTAAAATAATTTTACTAAAATAAATCACTTAGAAATGTCAAGTTCATTAAACTCAGTAATTAAAAAAAAATAAGAATAAATGGTACTTCAAGGTTAACCCGTCGACCAAAAAATTATCGCCAAACTATAAGATTAAATGCCAATAATAAATGGTCGTGAATGTTACATTCAATGACATTAAATGCGATTCACGTGTTTAAAATGTCATTAAGTGATTTTTATTTCGACTTTTTATTAATATTTTTATTAATATTCCACTAATTATTTGTTTTTTCGTTATTTAGAATAAAAATTATGTCAACATGTATAATTTGGCAATTAGTTTGGCGATTTGTATAATTTGGCGAAATTGGTCGACGGGATAACCTAGACGTACTGAATAAATAAATAAAATAAAAAAATAAATCAAATGTTATTTGTCATGCCTAGATTAGGAAGATCTTCAACATTTTAAGAAAGCTTAATAATCCTTATATAATGTTACATAAGGTCGTTATGATAAATAAGTAAATATTTAAGAAAGAGCCTAACACTTTTGAAAACAAATTTTCAGCAGTTAACATGCACAACCGAAATAGTACTAAAATACTTTTGTGCAACCTTGTATTTAATAATTAAATTTATATGCTTTCTATATGGTAATCGATCATTAAATTTAGTAAAATAAGGCATAACACAATTGAAATTTCAAATTTATTATTTTCAATCAATAAACAGAATTATATTTGAATTTATTCGTAAAGTCCTGTACATTATTTGAAGATTTTTAAGTTGGCCACATATTAAACTAAATTTAATTAAACTAAAAAACTTTTAAAACTATTTATTCACACTTCTGAAAATTATTGTCCATGAAGTGCCATACATCTACTTCTTTTTGTTATTCTCTTTAGAATTTTATTTATATTTTACAAATATGTCTTAGTATGCTAAATGTAGTTGACCTTACAAATACTGAATTAGATTAAAAATCTCCATTAAGCAAGTTGCACCCTTATTCGTCAAAGTTTATGAACATGTTAAGACTTGCTCTGAAGCATGCATAAAAAACACATACTAAAAAAATATATAGATTTAAACTCAAAAACGCATCTCATACCTCACAGCGCACTTCATGCAATTACCACAGTTAAATAACACTTAGATACAGTACTTTAGTTAGAATAGTTTGTGAATTCGCTTCGTTGGAAATTTTGTTCCATTTGCAGAAGGGAAAATACTCTTCATATAATATTATACACAAGAAGCATATTCTAATAACACAAGTAATCTAATAACATAGATTAATTTCTTTACATTTGAAAAACAGTAATTTAAATTCCCAGCAAAAACCTTCTTTTTCCGTAGACCATTATGTCACCGAATTTTTTATTATGAATTATCCTGTAAAAAAATGTTAAATACTTTACACACCATACATTATAGAAATCATGGTATAAAGAATTCACACGTTAGTTTTTAATGCATTATATCTGCAAAAGTATTACATGATTTAATGTACCCAAAGTTTTTCCTATGTAGCAAAATATAAGAAGGCTCTCATAAATTAAACATAAGTGCTTTGATAGTAAGCATCTGTTAGTGCGCTTGTGTTATGCATATGAAACTAAATGCATTTTTGTAGTGTGATTATAGTAAAATAATTTGCAAAGGACTTCTTACCAATGGACAATAACATAACAGGAATAATTTTAATATACTATAAACTAACTAAATATGTTTCAAATACCATATTCCACAGTTAACGTCTTGGAGTGATTCATTGGAACGTCTTCAATGATATATATTAATTTTAATTTATTTGATATAGTAAAAAATCTAAAAAATGCTCTTTGAACAATTTTTTTAAACATCATAATGACACTGCACTCTTTTGAGTGGCCCTGTAAGCGAAATATTATTGCTACAAATTATTTTTTAATTATGTACATGTCATTGCAAACTTAAATAATATATATCATTTGCAGACACCCGAGTACATTTAATCGAAGTGCATCATAAGCAGAGGGACAAATTTTTGTAGTATTTTGAAAAATATTAAAAATGAGGCATAATAAGTCATTAGGATATTCCATACTATAGAACGACTCCATGCTGTTTCATGGATATTCCATGTATAGAATTTAACTTCAGAATTTAGATTACCGAAATGATGTTTTATATGAATATACTATGTAGGTGTCAAATTCAGAAACACTTGTCATTTTCTAAAAATGCGAGTGTTAAAAAGTTATCACATGTTTTAATTTTATTCATAATCCAAACGTCTTTAAGGGGACATACGACCTTTAAAAGTGAAAATTAGGCAAGAAAAATCATCATGTTTAACATTTAATTTCTCAGAATGTATTTGCTCTATGACCATAATGTTTTTACTGGCTACAAATTGAAGCTTTACAATTTAAAAGATATGTTTTATATTCTTATAAAGGAAAAAAAGTTTATTTTTTGTAAAGGTTTAAACAGTAAGTATTTAAAAAAAAAAATGATACAACCACTTGCGCGCATGATTTCAAACAAAATATCTAATGTAATACAAAAAATCAACTGTAACAACATATTACAGTACTTTCTCTTTAATCTGAACCTAAATTTGTTCAAATTTAAGCTAAAAAAATATTTTTTTAAAAAAAGTTTAAAATGACAATTATTTTTTAATAAAATCTGAAGTATGACCTGCATGAAAAATGGGGAGGGGGGGTGGGGGATGTAAAAATTTAGGTTCAGTTTGAAGGATCTAATATGTTACACAATGTGTGAAAATTTCACAAAAAAAATATTAAATAGTTTCAGAGATATCCTGCGCGCAAGGTGAAAAAAACACATTTTGAGATAAATGGCTTTAAAGTTAAATTATTAAATAATTTATCATGGAATTCACCATAGTTTTGTATCATATCTCCGGAAATAATTGGAATATTTTCATGATTTTTTTTTTTAATGCGCAGAAATATTCAGACTTTCAGATATATTTTTTTGTAAAAAATCTATTTTTTTTTCAGCTTAAGGGTCGTTTGTCCCCTTAAAAGAAAAACTTTTTAAAAAACTTAAGTGTTTATTATCTGAATATTTAAGGAATGAATATAACATTGCATGTTCATAATTCAGTTATCTAAGTGTAATATTAAATAATAATTGGTTTTAATACATATAACAATTGAATGAAAGAAATTAAAAGCAATTATAAGAACCACAGTAGTCACGGATACAATACTTTATTTTTTACTATAAAAATAATAATTACTTTTTTTTTCTTTTTACATACAATTGTAAAAAAAAATACACTCTCCTTTTCAAAAACTGAGAGAAAATTTTTTTAAATTACATTCTGTTGCTAAAATCAAGATTTTTAAAACTAAACAAAATCATACCTTTTACTCTTTTCAGTTTTTAAACGCCTGAAGCAAATTTTCATATTTATTCTTCTTTCTATTTTCTGGTTCGAAATCACATTTTCATTGTATATTATTAAGTAGAAGATATTTTAGAACAAAAATTTGATATATACTTTTCTTCGATATTCATTTGAAATGGAAAAAATAAATGCATATCAGTTATATAACAATGTATTTCATTTTGAATAATAAAAAAAATCCATATCCTTGAAGTGCTTGATGATTGGTTGAAAATGATGAAATGATTATAAATGAATGAATTTTATAACTTTAACTATTGTTTTATATTTTACTTATTTTAGACTTTATTCATTATATGTAAATTATTTGATTTTTAGTCAATTGAAATAGCATTAAACACATTTGATAACTAGAAATAACCGATCAACTGGAAGTATTAATTGATCACAGACCTTTTAAAAAATAAATTAATTAGCAAAAATAATATTACCAAAAATCGTTGCTAAAATAACAATAAAACTTTCTTAAAAGAACGGTACATTTTAGGGTTAGGTATAGCTATATATACTAAGAAAGTATAAATGGATATGAGATGAATGTTTAAAGAGGTATGTAGATAAAAAAAAAAAAAAAAAAAAAACATGAGAATTGTGTTATTTTAAAAGAACGAAAACTTCTATATATCACCAAATTTCAGGAAAAAATATATATAAACGTTTAAATTGAAGTAAACTTACATATAGCTGGCAATTTTGTGACAGAAAATGGCGAACCTTCCACGACCCTTCCCACGTCCTTTTGTTTGGCCCATTAAAATTTGAGCGATAAATGGTTTCATATTGCAAAACTTTTTTGAGGCTTACTTCACCTCCCCTTATCTCATTCCTCTATGGGTTTCTTTAATTCTGTCTCAGCTTTCTTATTATTTCTACGAAAATTTTTACACAACCAACCAACCGTAAACAAACGACAGAGAAAAAAATTGGAAAAAGATTATTTTTTATGGATTTCAGGGATGTGATACAGCAGAAATGGAAACGGCAGTATCTTGCTGGTACCTCTGATCTTCAATCATAATTTCTGGATCAATGTGTAAAATGTCGCATTCAATTTTCTTAAAAGCAAAGATTTTCAACCAGCCATCTGTTTGTAAAATTACAAGAAGTGGTGTAGAAGGTCATTTAAACAAATGCTTTCTTTGCCTATTGTGAAATCCCTTTTCTTTTAATAGTAACAGATGATATGATAACCGTCAGAAATTTTCTTGCAAATGGTATGGATATTGTACCTGAAACCAACATTACCTGTTGACGTCATTTTTTAAACATTTCTTCAGCTGTCATTGCAGACTTGGTTGACATTTTTACTGCAAAATATACCCACATCACAGCTTAAGTGTAATATTTTTAAATTACATTTTGCCTACAATTTATATATTTTATGTGTAAAAATATTTTTGAAAAGTAATGAATTTGTACAAGAATATGAAATTTGCTTTTTCATGTTTAAAAATAAAAGAAATTAAAATAAGTAGTTTATTTTATTTATAAATAAATTTATTTTCAAAATTGTATTTTGCTATAATAGAAAATTTCATATTTTAGCAGTAGGTGAGAAATGGATGTGAGAAACCGTGCTGTACATGATACCATATCGTGTAATTTTTTTGTAAGAGTAGACTCTGTAGGGAAGCGCCGCTTAACTCCTTTCTAAGCAAGATGGTTCCATACTAAAACTTTAATTTCCTTCAACTTTCTTTTTACACATTTCCTATTGGTGCTTTTTTATTCGTATTTTGTTTTAACACTTCTGGTACGTGTACAAAATCTTTCACATGACGTTTTTATTTGTCTGTATATGTCTTAATTAAAGTACCAGGAAATAAAAGTGGTGTTTTTAGAGAGTACTTTGTTTCAAATTGCTATTTCGATTTCAAAAATACTTTAGACCGGTGTAAAAGCATGTCTAAAATATAAAATACATAATGAGGTTAATCTCTAAGCGTGGTAAAATTTTTACTATACACAATTTTCTCCGTTATAGGCATAGGTATAATTAATATTTGGTCATAATCAATCTACCTGACCCTAGACAAGTCATAGGAATTACACGGTTTGCATTTGAAGTTAAATTATCAAAGAAGAAAAATTGATTTCATGGATTTCTAGAGTTTACATTTAAATATGATTTACTCGAAAATTATTTAATCAGAAAATACATACTTTTCGTGGCCACTTCATAACTGCTTCATCATCGTTATTGATTTTTCTAAAATTAATGTCAGGAAGTAAGCAATCACAAACGATTTCCAATTGCTGACTTAATTAAAGCGCAATCTGAGTTCATCAGTTCGTTAAGCAACTTAATTGTTAAGTTGCAGGAAATCTATTTAATTAAAAATTATGTTACAAAATCCCAAAAATGGAGAAATCTTAAGAAATATCTGATTTTCATTAACAAAATTAGTTCACTCATAAAATAAAAGAAAGCAAATAAAGAGGTAATTAACACCTTATATTTTCTTAAAATATAGGAAAGAATTATATGTATTTTTCTTTTGGAAACAAAGCTAAATTTTTCCTTGTGTTTAATTTATGATTTTTTCAATTTATCATTGCCATTTATTACACGCTCACTACAAAAAAGTACACAAAAACAGGATTTTACAGCATGTTATATATCTACAAGGGAGAATGGGGTGGAGTGGGACAGTGGGAGGAATCGGATAGTAGATTTATCTCTTTATGTGTCATTTTACACTTTTCATCAATCGCACACAATATAAAACAGTGGTAGCCCAATCTTCAGTGGGAAAAAAAGTATCTGTATATGCTTGTAATTGCATAAAGTTGCATAAAGAAAAGGATTATTTAAAGAATCAAAAGTAAATTTGTTTCAATACTTTTTTATGCTTTGTGTATATTATTTATTTGTCCCTGCATAGATGTAATAGCTTCCCTATTAATAGAGCATTTTACTATATATTACCCATAATTTTAACTAAACCTAAAAGCAAAATTTTTGTTTATACAAGAAGTTTAAAAAATCAGGGGTTTTATCCAAATAAGTAGTACGTGCCATATTGTGTATTCTACATTGTCATTAATCAATAGATATATGAATGAAATTAATGTTGGATCTTTTATTATAATAAATATGTCATACTTAAATGATGTAGAAAAGGAAGCCTAGACATCGTTCGTTGCAGTCACTGAAAACTTACTGAACACAGAATCCTCGCAATATATTAACCTTGTTGAGAAAATTTTACAAGATTTTCATAAAATAAATTTCAACATGTCTTTGAAAATACATTTGTTGGATTCCCATTTTATTTTTTTCACGGAAAATATGGGAGCTATGAGTGATGAACACGGATAGCTATTTCACCAAGATATAGCTGTTATTCAAAAACGATATCAAGGAAAATGGAACCATGCGATGTTGGCAGACTATTGCTGATTAGTAATTATGGAAACCTCAACCGCAAAGTACCAACGACAAACAAAAAAATGAAAATGGAAGCTTTTTTTATCCGAAATAAATTAGTTTAAAATTAAAATTTGTAAAAAAAACAAAAAAAAGTAAAAGATAAATATTGATACATCATAAAGTTGTGACGTGATAGAAATGTTTTATTTAACTTTCTACACTACTTCTAGCATACAGAACACGAATCACATAAAATTATTTGCAATATAAAAAAGTTATTTTTTGTTGACTAGTGTAATCAAAGGTGGTGGTCGAATGTGTAAAACTATTTCCCGTTACCATTTTATCTCTGGTAATAACGACATTGGTTTGTTTATCATTTTATATTTTATAATTATACATAATGTTGTTGTTGTTGTATTGACCAAAATATTGGCCCGGTGAGCAGCTTTACATTTCTATATAGCTGTCTTACTCCGCAAAGCTGCTTAAAATACCAAAGTCCCTAAAATCAATTAATTGCCATACAGATGCCTATACAGAAATTCGCAAAATTAACTCCATAATTATACATAAAATGCCTGAATATTTGATACAGTGTAGTAGCCACCTTGTAAATAATAGAAGTTTCAAGTAATTTCGTTATTTCGGTAAAGAAAAAAGTTTTTTTTTCTTTTCCGAGTACTTTTTTAGAAAAACTTTCATTACATAAGGCTTCCTTATATATATCTTTATCCAGGAATTCTTGATTTATTTTGAAAGATTAAAAAAAATACATTTGCGTATTTTTGTACTTTCGTTAAAATAAGCATAATGTAACTTAATATTAAAAATGTATAGCACCTTTTTTATGTGATCTTTTTGCTTTATAAATATAAAATATTTATTTCGATAAGATCTGAATTGTATTTATTTATTGCATTGTGATTTATTTTCTCTAAGTTATTGTAGGTGACTGTCAAATAAATCTTCAGTAAGTAATTTTCAAAGATAGAATAAAATTAAAAATTAAATATAATTGATTCTATTTTTCATTTTTTAAAAAAATATAAACGTTTTCATCCATAGCCAATATTTAGATTCTTCATGTGTCCATGAATTACATTCTAATGATTTTGTTAATCGCAGTTTTTATAGCATATGATCGTGATTTTTCTAAAATTAATGAAATATTTTTAAAAGCATATTCTCAATTTAAACACTTTGCGAAGATGATAAGAGTTATCGATATTAGAGACATAAAAGCATGCAACGAACCTTTATTATATGATTATTTAAATTTTGATGTTACTCTAATGTGTATACTCTTAAAACGAAAGAATAAAATTGCCTTATCAGGAAAAAGCTAAAATGTATTATATCGTGAATGAGTTGATTTTTACACGTTTTACTCATCTTGATTGAAACTGCTTAAAATATCTCGTTTATTCGAGTTATTTCAATTCTTTATGAGAAGCTCACTTTCAAATCTTGAAATGAGTGAATTTCGGGTCGCCTCAAGTTATTTTGTGGCTCAGGTTTTAAGGGAGTAATAAGGAAGATAAATATTAATTTAATCGTTTTAAGAAAGGATTCACTGATTGATAGATGATTTTAGTGAACATCTTTTGTAGTGAACATCTTTTTTAGTGATCTCTTTTTGCTTACTATAGTGAAACAATTTCTAAGAGCTATTAAGTATTTTCATTTTTATTGTATGTATTTACAGTAAGTTAAATAATTCCACCAGCCATTATAAATATGGAATTTAAGATATTTTATATAATTTATCTCATCTTCCAAAATTTATGTTGTAAATGCCCGGTATATCTTTATTACATAAATTTAAGAATTACGTTAATAATTACTTTATAAGAATGAGTTTTATTGAGCAAATGTTTATATATATACTGGTAACTTTATAATATATGAGTTCAACATCTTTCAGATTGATTTAGAGCTGAACAGAGTTTTCGCATGTGTGATTTTTTTTGTATGATGTACTGATTAATATGTAGATGTAAAATAATGATATGTAGATGTAATCTTAAGGCTTCCTTATATATATCTATATCCAAGAATTCTTGATTCATCTGGGAAGATAAAAAAAATACATTTGAGTATTTTTGTACTTTGGTTAAAATAGGCATAATGTAACTTAATATTAAAAATGTATAGCAGCTTTTTTTATTTGATCTTTTTGCTTTATAAACATAAAATATTTATTTCCATAAGATCTGAATTGTATTTACTTATTGCATTGTGATTTATTTGCTCTAAGTTACTGTAGGTGGCTGTCAAATAAATCTTCAGTAATTAAGTTTCAAAGATAGAATAAAAATGAAAATTAAATATATTTAATTTAATTTTTCATTTTTTTATTATAAACGTTTTCAACCATAGCCATTATTTAGATTCTTCATGTATTCATGAAATATATTCTAATGATTTCGTTAATTGCAGTTTTTATAGCATATGATCGTGGTTTTGCTAAAATGTATGAAATATTTTTAAAAGCATGTTCTCAATTTAAACACTTTACGAAGAATATAAGAGTTATCAATATCTGAGACATAAAAGCACGCAAAGAACCTTTATTATATGATTATTTAAATTTGGATGTTACTCTAATGTGTGCACTCTTAAAACGAAAGAATAAAATTGCCTTCTCAGGAAAAAGCTAAAATGTATTATATCGTGAATGAGTTGATTTTTAAATGTTTTACTCATCTTGATTTAAACTGCTTAAAAATAACTCGTTTATTCGTGTTATTTCAATTATTTATGTGAAGCTCACTTCCAAATCTTGAAATGAATTAACTTCGGTCGCCTCAAGTTATTTTGTGGCTCAGGTTTTAAGAGAGTAATAAGGAAGATAAATATTAATTTAATCGTTTTAAGAAAAGATTCACTGATTAATAGATGATTTTAGTAAACATCCTAAAGATTTCTTTTTGCTTACTATAGTGAAACAATTTCTAAGAGCTATTAAGTATTTTCATTTTTATTGTATATACTTACAATAAGTTAAATAATTCCACCAGTCACTGTAAATTTGGACTTAAAATATTTTATATAATTTATCTCCTCTTCCAAAATTTATGTTGTAAATGTCCGGTATATCTTTTTAAAATTAGAATTACGTTAATAATTACTTTATAAGAATGAATTTTACTGAGCAAATGTTTATAGACATACTTGTAACTTTATAATTCATAAATTCGACATCTTTCAGGTTGATTTGGAGCTGAACAGAGATCTCGCAAGTGTGATTTTTTTTTTTTTGTATGATGGACTGATTAATATATAGATGTAAAATAATGATATGTAGATGTAACCTTAATATTATAACGTAAGATGTCTTGTGAATTTCACTTTTTTTATTGATTAAAAAACTTACATTTCTATTTAAAAAAGTTATCAGTATTGTGCATGATCAAAAGAGAATGGGATTTATTGCCCATCTTTTAAGAAGAAAAAAATAATGTATGCAAAACTTTGGATGATAAAATCTTTTGTTAATGTTATTAAAATCACATGCTCGATAATCAAATAAATATCTTAGCTATTGTGGTATGCTGAGTTTTGTATTCGGAATATTTCATTCATATAACCGTTTACGTATTTTACTGCAGCTTTAATACTTTAGTGGGCGGTACGTAATAAAATTTAAGACAGAGTCATTACGTTCCTAATTATTCCAAAATATTATCGTTAATGGAACATTAAATAATCACACATAGTGCCACTAACATGCGTAATTGGTTTTCTATTATAACTCTTTTAAATGCAATAAAATATTTTTCATTTATAGTACGACAACATTTTTTTTAATTGTTGTTCTGTTTATATATATATTAATATTACAAACTTTAAATTTTTTTTCGCTAAAATTAACCTTTATTAATTTCCTTTTAACAATATTCCGTACTTACTTCACCTTATTAAATTAAAATCTTGTTTCTAGATCTAATCTCTTAATCTTTATGGAAACGGTATAAATTCTTAATTCACCTCAAAAAACATACATTCCAATACGCGTAAATTTAAAAGATGGCTCTAAATTAAAAATATTCTTAATTAAACTTTATTTCTTAATATTCCAAATAAAACTCATTCTGTCCATTTTTTTATCAACCCTTTTTAAGAAAGTCTTATTAAATTTATTCCAAAACCATACCTTTCAAAAAGTATCATTATTTTTATTTATCTATTTATTTATTTTCCCTCCTTCAACATCCGATATGTGTGCATAACAATAAATTCATTTCTTTTATTTTTCTCTTAAAATTAATCGTCTGCAAAAAGATCGTTTGCACAGGATATTTGAAATTCTGAGTCGATTATAAATTAGTTAAATGATATTAAAAAAAAATTATCGTCTGTGGAATATAGTCTTGACTCTGGGCATGAGTTATGTTTACATGGAAAAATGATGGTTAGAAAGTAGAGAATTTTCTGGAGTTTTCTTTTTAGATTTAAGAAAGGAAGACTCGAGGTGAGAAGGAAGATTCTCGTTTCCTTCTTCGATGTGTACGGCTTACGGCTTGTTGAAGTAAATGATGGAATATTTTTTTTCTGATATTTTGGTTAAAGATAGCTTTCAAAAGGAGCCTTTCCCTCTTTCATGACTACAGTTTAATAAATTAACTTGCAGCAGCCAATGAGTAATTTATTGGATACTCTACATTTATTTACTTATTTTTCTTCTCGCTTGCCATGACTTCTGTGCGGTAGAACGGGGACCCCGGTGATGATGTTTCTGGCTCCTTACTTTAAAATGTCACATATATATAAGAACATTCGTTTCGAACATAAACTTAAATCACTTACATTAAAAGGTTTAAAACATTTCTTTAAATTTTTCAGTTATATTTCGAGTTCTTGCTACTTAAATTATATTTTTATGTGTATTCTGTTGGTTCTTTTGCATATGTTATCGTCAGATAAGTTGATTTCTTTTCATAACTGAAACATATTCTTATTCCAGTTCTGCGATGATGTATTTCCATTAGAGTAAATTAATAATTTTTGAACTTTTCTAGTGAAAACAATCCATTTAATAAAATTAATCCTTAAATATTTCTTGGAAAATTCGAACGTAAAGGACTAAATTGTATTAAGGAGAGAGAAAGTTTCCGCCTTTGGGAATTTTGATAAAATTTAAACTAATGCAATTTTTTAGTGTAGCAAATAATACGCGAGTTGTGAAATTCTTAAGAATTTATAAATTTCTGCTAAAGATGTTATTTCTTAGAATCTAAACTAAGAATTACTTTATATATTAAAAAGAAATTTTCTTTATAAAATGAATAGGTTTTTTTCTATCTGTAATCTATATTGCATTATCAGTGCGTGTTTAGTATAATTTATTTTGAAACAAGTAACATATATATTACCTTATTTCAAGTTGAATTTATGTGTTTACAATTTAGTTACTTTTTTAATTAGATATATTTAAGATTATATGTACATTTCTTTTTACTAATGCCCATAACGAAGGCTTCTGTATACAATCATTTTTATCTCATTTTCTTTGTTTATACACTGTGTCCAATCACAAAGGTGGCCAATGGCTAATTTCTGAACCCTTAGTTATAGACATATAGTTCCAATTGCAATAATGCTCTGAAAATGGTAAAGAATTGTTTGTTAAGCGATTTAGGTTAAAAAGAGTAATATTAAAAATTACGAAAATTAAATTTTTATACGGTCCCCTGGACCTACAAGTTATATTTAGTAAAATTTATCCATCACTCTAACAAGCAATACAAAAAAGTCCCATTCATCTAACATCAAAATTGACCGAGTTACGGTACTTTAAATTTCATGACTTTAACCATTTTTCCGTAACTGAATACAGATGATACGGACTAAGCTTTAAGGGAACGTATACTAAGTGCTTAAAGTATTATGAAGGGCATCCATTTCCAAGGCTACCCAATGGCTAATTCCTAAATCATTTGTCACAGACATGTAGTTGCAATTACAAAAATGTTTTGAATGATGTAAAGTCTAAAGAAATATATCTTAAGGTGCTACCACAGTATAAGTTTAAGGTAGTGCTAATTTTTATTAATTAACTTCTAGATTGGTTAAAATAATTGAAGACGTTTGTTTCAAAACTCTATTTATCGAGAAAATCAAATTTTGGCAAATCGCGAAAAACCGTTAAATGCGTCCAATGATTTTCATTAGGAAATTGGAGATTCTAGTGCTACACTAGTGCAGATTGGTATAAATGATAGAGAAAACAGAGGTGATAAGGCGAGTTTTAAAATTCCCATTGTATTTTCACATATGTTTTGTTTTGTAAGGAAAAGATGCATTTTTTTATAATTTTATTTTGAAAAGATGTGTCATTTTGATAAGCTTTTATCTTACTTATAACGTTCATATATATTTTTATCTAGTTCAAAATTTCTATTCAAATTTTAACTCACTTCCAAATATCCGATCAAGGTTCAATTCGTATATTTATTAATATCCAATGACAATTGATTATTAATCCGATTTTAGGTGCGTATCATTTATTTATTTTATAGGAATACATCAAATTTTATAAGGTTAAGTAATCTAATAGAATGTTAAATATGTATCCTTTTGTAACAAATTGTGACTTGCTTTCATAATTTAATTTAACAAAATTTCTGTTATATATTTAAAAGTTGTATGTTATGCTTTGATATGTAAACATCATCAATAATTTTAAAATTAATATTGTAAAAATTATTTTACTCTCAATGTTTAATGTTAAATTTTATGTCTGACGTTTGTTTTTATTTCCAGTAAATTTGTGACTGACCCCTATTTTGCTGCAAAAAAGATGCTTCAAATTTAAGCAGCTATTACTCGGTCAGTTTTAATCGCAGAGGAATGGGACTCTTTTTACCTTACTTGTTAGAGTAATGGTAAAAAATTACTAAATATTACTTATAGGACCGCAGGACCGTATAAAAGTTTAATTTCCGTAATTTTTTAATATAACGTTTTTTGACCAAAATTGCTTAAAAAATACCTCATTTCCTTTTTTAAAACATTTTTGCAATTGGGACTACATGTCTATGACTTACTGTTTAGAAATTAGCCATTCGCCCCCGTTGAGAATGGACACTCTCTATAATTATAATTATAGAATGGTTTTCAATTACTAATACTTTTGAATGAGAAAGGTGTCGTTCTTTGTACACTATCTACCAAAAAGTATTTGTACACTTTCAGTTTTTGACATTTTGTCAAATATTTAAAAATATACTGGTCGGATTCTTCTGGAACTTCAGAAATATAAAGATTATGTTTCACTTTATATTTATTTACATTCATTTGTTAAGCGGGTAATCAGGGGGCCGGCAAAAAAAACAAAGAATAATAGAAATATTTGAGATCGCCCTGTACATGAAAATGCACGAAACGACTTATCGCTTTAGAATACAAATATATGAATACAGTAGAATATGTACACTAATTTTTGTGAGAATAGCATGTATATTTATGGCGATAGAGCGATTTTTTTGAAAAATTCAAAAAATTCTGGTATGTTTTTTGTTTATATCATGCTGGGTTTTTGACCAAATTTAACGCAAATTTCAGAAAAATTGGCAAAATGCAGTAGAAAAAATGTAGCGCAATTGGAATATAAATATATTAAATATTTTATGAAATATGAGTAGTTGTATAAAATAATTTTTATCTGCGCATGCGCGAACTAGAAAAACATTTTTTTTACATCATTTAATAGTCAATTCTATGGAGTGACTTATAAAAAAATCCAATCAAATATCGTGAAAATTCAAAAAGATATCATTATTTTAGTGAGATGTTTTTACTCTGCTCTCTAAAAACGGCTGAATCGTAAGGGATTCTCCACAAATTGACATTTTTTAATAACTGACTTTAAAAAAAAAACTAGTATTGAATTAATACAATATCTAATACAATATTGCTGCTAATAAGTACTTGACAATTGTGATAGAAAAGAAAAAGAGCTTTATTCACATTCAGGGCCCAAACTAAGAGAGGGTTGGGGGAAAAGGGCATGTGCCCCGGGCGCTAGGATGAAAGTGTCCCAAATGTATCTTTCGTTTGGCGATTTTTTTCATGGCTATGTTTAGCATAATATTGTTAAAATTATTATATCTGGGCTATGCTAAAGCATAAAAAATCTAATGATGATGGCTTAAGGTCCCTGCCCCTACCCGCGAAGATGTTCACGAGCTAATGCTATTCCTATGGGGATCCATTTTTCTAACTCTTTTGCATTTGGACATTTTTAAATAATATGTTTTGCATTGGATAGCGGAAGTCCTTTTCAAGATCGCTCCGTGATTACTTTTTCAATTTTGGCGTAGATATTTTTATAATGTTTTTTTCACTTCCAAAAGCGGTTCTGAAAGTGAAACTAACTTTATAAAAAATATCTATGACACAAATCGAAAAAGTAGTCAAGAAGCGATTTTGAGAGGGGCTTCCGCTATGCAATGCAATGCAAAAAAAAAAAAAAAAAAAAAAAAATGAAAATTTCAAAATGCGAAAGAGTTATTAGAAAAATGCCTCCCCACAGGAATAGCATTACCTCAGCAGTGTCTTCGCGGGCAGGGACAAGGGCCTTAGAGATCCTGTTGAAAGTAGAATTTTTTTGATTCGGTTTAAAGTATCAAATTGGAGTATTTTAATAAAGCAGAATACGTTATTTTATATTACATATTTTAAGTTTTAAAATAAGTCGGCTATTAATAAATTGGAGAAATTTTCTTTGTAAATATGCTTTGCGAAGGAGGGGGAAAGGGGTACCTTCAAAATCCACGTTTGCCTCGGGAAAAAAAGACTGGTTTTGGCCCTGTTCACATTTAATAATTTGTAGATCCTCCTCGAGAGGCAATTACAGCTGCGACTCTCCTGGGCATGCTCTCAACTAGTCCTTGTATTACATTTAATGGTATTTTATTCCACTCTGTTTGCACAAGGCAGGTAAGCTATTTTACTGATTTTGGGCGTGTGTCACCCGCCTTAATTCGACGATCCAACTCGTCCCAGAGATTCTCTATTGGGTTCAGGTCTGGGCTCTGGGCACGCCACTCGAGTCGATGCACTCCATTATCAGCATACCAATCCATGCTGGACCTCGCTACATGGCAGCTTGCGTTGTCATCCTGGAAATAACATGGGTCCAATCCATAGTATTGCCACAACGTAGGAAGTACACTGTTGTCCAGTATATTACAGTAGGCATCGGCATTGAGCTTACCATGAATTGGGACCAAGGGTCCTAGTCCGAACCAGGAAAAACAACCCCAGAACATAATTCCCCCTCCGCCAAATTTAACTGTGGGCACAATACATTCTGGTAGGAGGCGTTCTCCAGGCAGACGCCAGACCCAGACCCTACCATCAGAACGGTAGAGGGTGATCCTTGATTCATCACTCCAGAGAACCTGTTTCCATTGCTGTACAGTCCATTGCTGGCGTGTTTTGCACACACTTAACCGAGCTGCGCGGTTGGACTTGGTGATTAAAGGCTTATGGGCGGCAGCACGGCCATAAAAATTAAGCGGATGAGCTTCGGTATTCATGGAAACAACACATCCTGAAGCTTGTTGAAATTCTTGGTGTATGTGTAACATTGGTTGGTTGCGGTTCTTCCGAATTTCTCTAGACAGAACCCGTCGGTCTCTATCGCCCAGTTTCGTCGGTCTGCCTACTCTGGCCACATTCTGACAATCACCATTCAGCTTCCATTTTCTAATCACATAAGCCACAGTCGTTTTGGGGTAATTAAGCTCGCTAGATATGTCGATTAAAGATCGGCCATTTCGGTGGTACCCGATGATCACACCTTTCTCAAAATCAGACAGCTCTGTTCTTCTTGGCATCATGCATGCGATTGATGTCAGTGTTGTTTTCGACACCACATTTAACAGTGGAGAACTTGACGTATTTCAGGATCGCAGATATCGGCATTTGCATAAGAGCCATTATCAATTATGTATCAATGGGTAGATATGACACAAATGCTTCGATTTTTTATAATTATTTTTATCCTGAAATAGGTTCGTTCTGGTAATTATCTAAGAAAAGAAGTAAATCACCAGTAAAAAAGTAAATGGAGATTTGGCAATTTGCGTAAAATCTGACGTCATTCAACTGCTTTCAGAGACCAATTGAAAATCAGTTCACTCCTATCCACAATAACTTTCTGAATTTCCACGAAATTCGATCGGATTTTTTTATGGGTAGCTCCATAGAGTTGAATATTAAATTATGTAAAATGATAAATTTTATCGTTCACGCATACGCTGATTAAAAAATATTTCATACAAATACTCATATTTTAGAAAACTTTTAATATATTTATATTTCAATAGCACCTTATTCCTTCTACTACATTTTGCGAATTTTTCTGAATGTGGCTTTATATTTGGTTGAAAATATTGCATGACATAGAACATTTTAGAAAATATTTAATAAATTTATATTTCAATGAATTTTGGTGAACTCCCCCCCCCTCCCTTTTCTTCTTTGCAAAGCATCTGCAAAAGTATTTGCAAAGAAAAATTTTCTAATTTATTAATAGCCGACTTATTTTAAAACTTAAAATATGTAATATTGATTAAAGTAGTCTCCTTTGTTTAAAAAAAAGATACCTTAAAATAGTGAAACCGAATCAAAACGAAAAAAAAAATCTGCTTTATGCGGGATCTTTATGCCATCATCATTAGATTCTTCTATGCTTTGGTATAGGAGAAGTGCTTTGAATGGGACGATTTTGACAATATCATGCTAAACATAGACATGGAAAAAATCACCAAACAAATTGTACATTTGGGACACTTTCATCCTAGCGCCCGGGGCACATGCCCTTTTCCCCCAACCCTCTCTTAGTTTTAGCCCTGAATGTGAATAAAGCTCTTTTTCCTTTCTATCACAATTGTCAAGTACTTATTAGCAGCAATATTGTATAAGATATTGTATTAATTCAATACTAGTTTTTTTTTTAAAGTCAGTTATTAAAAAATGTCAATTTGTGGAGAATCCCTTAATATTCAGCCGTTTTTAGAGAGCAGAGTAAAAACATCTCACTAAAATAATGATATCTTTTTGAATTTTCACGATATTTGATTGGATTTTTTTTATAGGTCACTCCATAGAATTGACTATTAAAAGATGTAAAAAAATGTTTTTCTAGTTCGCGCATGCGCAGATAAAAATTATTTTATACAACTACTCATATTTCATAAAATATTTAATATATTTATATTCCAATTGCGCTACATTTTTTCTACTGCATTTTGCCAATTTTTCTGAAATTTGCGTTAAATTTGGTCAAAAACCCAGCATGATATAAACAAAAAACATACCAGAATTTTTTGAATTTTTCAAAAAAATCGCTCTATCGCCATAAATATACATGCTATTCTCACAAAAATTTGTGTACATATTCTACTGTATTCATATATTTGTATTCTAAAGCGATAAGTCCTTTCGTGCATTTTCATGTACAGGGCGATCCCAAATATGTCTATTATTCTTTGTTTTTTTGCCGGCCCCCTAATTACCCGCTTAACAAATGAATGTAAATAAATATAAAGTGAAACATAATCTTTATATTTCTGAAGTTCCAGAAGAATCCGACCAGTAAATATTTAAATATTTGACAAAATGTCAAAAACTGAAACTGTACAAATACTTTTTGGTAGATATTGTATTAGCAATTTCTAATATTAATAAAAATCTATAAATGCCATGTTTATCTGTATTTTGGTTTTTACGACTTTCTTTCTGTGGATAATTTGTAAAATTGTAGTTAGGATCATAAAATTTTATTTGTGTTCAAGTGCAGTAAATAATTGATATATTTTTTTTTGTCGTATTCTGTATAGTTTTTTACAATCGTCCCTTAAACAATATTTTAATATATGTAGGTAATATACAGAATAACAACAAATATTCTTACAACAAATATTCATAACAGTAAATATTCATAACAGTAACAAATTACATATTTAAATATCAAAATACAATAAACAATAAAAAAATTTTATTGACAAATATTCACAATTGCGAGATTTATTATGATTTTACATTAAAATACTTCTATAACTACAAGACCGATATTATTTTTTCACCGAATTCCGTTTTATCTGGACTAAACAGAGTGTAGTTGGTAATATTATTTTTGTCGCGAGAGGGACTCAAGGAGTTTTGAAACTATTCTCTCCTTGTCACAGGTTCACCTTTTTGTTGGCCCTTGAATATTTGTAGTTTGTTTATTAATATTTTTTGTGTTTTAAATGATTAGAATTATATATTTTAAAATATGTTTTTTCAACTATGCATTTGGATGTTTATTACATTATAAATTTATTTAATTGTGTATTTATGAAATAGCTTTAAAAGTAGAAATATTATTACACAGTACATTTTTAAAATTGCGTTAAAGTATTTTAGATTAATTTTATTTCATTTCGGGTTTCTGTGGAGACTATGTAGGATTTCAGATTCAAAAATAATTTTTCTATTTCAAGTTGCTATGATTCTAAAAAATAATCTCTTTAAGTCGGCTTTATATTTCTTTTAACAATTTCTTGATAATAAATACGTTTACCTGGGGCAACTGGGCCATGTCCATTACCATGTTACTATAGAGATTCTGTCAATCCAGCTCCCAAAAGCCAATAATTGCATGAATGACTGTCCGAAGCTTTGTGAATGTGTTCATTTAGGTCTACTATTGCAGAAAAAATATTTTCGGAATTACATTTTAATGTCTAAAAAATGTCTAATGTACTAAAACCTGTACCAGGCGTGTCTATTTCCCACACACTTTAATTATTATTATTTTTTATTATGAAATTTAAGGTTTTGTTTAAAAATTGAAAAAAAAATAAATAAAAATAAATAAACGAGACAGATAGTGCAAATTATATATGAACACGTTATTAAAAATGATCTCTATTAATGTGTTTAAAAAAAGTACCAAACATGAAATTATATAAATTCATTTATACAAAAGAGATAAAGCACAATAGTTAAGAAACTATATTAATATTTTAGTATAGGAATTTAGTATAAAAGCTATATGTATATTTTAGGAAAAACTAAACAAGATAAATCTATAAATAAACCAATACGGAAGCATTTAAAGATTTTATTTCCCATTTTAGTTTCTTCAATGAAAATTTCATAAGTCCAATAAATGCAACCATGTTTTTATATCGAACACAACTATTTTTATTATTGGTGTACATAATTCTCAAGTAATGTCACTTTGTCTTATGTACCCTTCTTCATCTGTACCGTCAACATTTGTGGTTTAGATATTTCTCTTAAAAAATTATCCCGGCGGCATTTTCAGAAAGAATCACGTTTTGAGCACCTTATCGCCAGAACAACGATTGGCGCGGAGATGAAGTCAGTGCTACACATCCTTTCTTGTTTGGGACGTCAAACACCTAGCGAATAGCAACCCTTTATTCTGCAAAGAGTTCGCGTTTATTGTTCATTTGTTTTCCGTAAATGTTATCAAGCAAAGTCTATAATATGAGGAAATGTTATTCACCGTATTTTACGATTAAAACATAGTTTAAAACAAAGAGCTTTTTCAGATTAAAATGCTTTAAATTTCACAGAACATCTAAACATAGTTTTTTTTCTTTTTTCTCTCAATTCAAAAATATTATTTCCTTAACTCGCTATGTTCGAAGAAATTGAGAAGTTAATTAAAAACAGTAGTCAGTAGTAAAGGTTCGCTTGTAATAAATATAGTTCTATTAATCATATGTTTTATGACACATTTGAACTTAGTTTATTTTGTGTTTGGCGATGCAGCTAGCTGAACGTTCTCGCTTTCGCCAACTCGCCAAGGCTGGTGCTCAAAACGTGATTCTTTCTGAAAATGCATCCCGGCGCTGCACCTCGGAGTACAAATGAGGACTACTTTCTCTATGCTCCACCTAACTTTATAAATGGATAGATTTTTAATATGTATGATATTTAATAGTAATGTTATTTTTTTCGCAATTTCGATGGAAGTTTAACAGGGGTTGTGACCCACTGTATGTACTCATTAAGCGACAGCGTTGAATTGATGTACTTAAAAAAAATTATTTAATACCCGATGACGCTCTTTTGTAAAAAAAATTATTATATAATTTTTACATTCTATTGCATAATTTCCTTCACAATGTTTGGGCAAGCGCAAACTGGATCCTGCATGTCCCATTTATCCGCGTTCTACATCCCAGTCACACGATTGTTTAAAAATGTATGGGCTAACTGGAACAACGGCATTACATTTGAAAAATAAAGAAAATATGTATAGATACCTAATAATAAAGCATTCATATGATTAGTATTAAAAAAGTATTGTTTAATGAAAAATGTTACGACAACTGCAGTTTTCAATCAGTTGCGCATTTAAATCATGCACATAGAAATAACATAGAAAAAATAAAAAACAAAATCTACATTTTGATAATTTTATGTTCATTCTTTTTGGTTGATAATATCACTCAATTGCAAGGCGAAATTTACTTGGATTAAAAATATTTTACACTTTTGCTATGTACAAAACACTACTTTGGCTGAGTAAAAAGACATACATTCATTTACACACTGTAAAAAAAATCTGTAACCTTAGTAATCTAAATTATCCGAAATCTCTTATGCTTACTAAAATTTTATGTGTACACTGTACAAGAAAATGATGTCAATCTACAAAACTTGTAAGCAAAACTAAAACCATCTGTAACTTTACAAAAGAATTTACTAAAATTTTGGTAACTTTACTAAAATTTTATCTATAATGCTTGTTATCGTTACTTAAAAAGTTCTTGGAATACGATTTCCCAAAAAAATTCTTAGTAACCTTAAAATTTGTTTGATTCAAAGTGCAAATCTGTATCTGTTACATGAATTTTTATTGTTGCCGTTACATAAAAAGTTCTTGGAATACAATTCTACTAGAAAAATTTTTGTAATTGCCCAAATTTTTTTTTACAGTGCATACATCTGCGACTTTAAATAATTTTTTAGATATTTGTTAATTTTCACATTTTTAAAGAACAAAGAAATGTCACTTTGTAGATTATGAATAAGGAAATGGTCGAAGACTGTATGAACGAAATTTCTGGATTAAAATCAAGCACTTCCAAACAACATAGATTTAAAATTTAAATAATGCCCATCCCTAATGTTAAGCGCGACAGACCAAGAAGAAGATTTAAGAAGACCATCGGTACATTTGGTTCACGGATTCACGAATACCTGTCGATATTCAAAAGTCAGTTATGAAAAATTCGAATAAGTATGTTGCATATAAAAGCAAATTGGAAATTGCACGTTAAGCGCAACAAATGAGGTGCGTTCGTACGATTAAAAAGTTTAAAAAATATCACTCTCATATATCAATCTCATAAAATTGTAAATAATTAATTAGAATTAAAATGCGCACTAAACAATGTTCTCCCTATACCATTATGTAATGAAATACTTTTGTGTGGCCTTGTAAATCAATAAAAAATGTTCTTTGCACCACAGATTGTGCAAAATGTATATTACAATATGTACTTCATAGATGCATATCAATTTAATTTTGTTCGAAAGCGTGTAACACGATTAAAATTCATTTGAAACATTTTTCCTCATTGACCGTAATGTAACGGGTTGTCCCTGTAATTGATTTTTACATCCTATTTTCATAAAATTTGAAGTAACTCGACAAAATTATGCAATAATTATGTATTTTAAATTTCAAACGTGTAAAATGCATTTGAAACTTTTTTCCTCATTCACCGTAATGTAATGAAATATTTTTGACTGCCGCTGTAATTGATCTATTTATCCGATTTTCAAAAAAATTGAAATAAATTGACAAAATTGTGTAATAATTATATAGTTTAAGCTTCAAACGATTCGGCTGAGTAGTTTTTGCGTTCTTATATGCGGACGGACGGACAGACGGATGGATTGACTGAACGACAAATGTAGGTGCTACGTATTTGTATGATTACGAATATACCTAAAAATACTATTACAAGAATTAGTATGTAGAAACAAAGAGCGTCGTCTTTATTATTAGTTTAAATATTTTAATTTATCATTTTAATTGTATTTTAAGCAAAAAAATATTTTTTAAAGTTAACAGGTGTAATATATGTTTACTAAAAATATAGATACATTAATCTGAAAAGTTTGTAGGAATTTCAAATAACATTGACTTCACTTCCATTTCTGTTTACTGAAAACAAGATCTGATTGCATTTTGATTAATTTACATGTTCTTACATTCTTAGTCTTTATCCATATATTTCCCCCTTTTAAACACATTCAAGTGCACTTATTAAATCTTCAAATTTTTATATAATTCAATTAGATGACTAGACTGAATAAGTCATTCTCAATGTATGAATTTCTCTTATAACTAGTAAAGTCTAAATGAGGAAACAGATGACAAACGACAAAATATTTCAATATTAATATTTATTTCAAATATATTAGAAATACAATAATTTAAAAAAAGAATCTATATTTTGTGGGCTTCAACATATGGTTTTTGTCAACATTTGTTTCCTGTCGCTGCAAAAAATCTTACGTTAAAACCTGTAAAAACGGAAAATGTCTTTAATTCATTTTTTGCAGAATCTAAAAAACTCATGACACATCAGAAAGCACGCAATAAAAATCTATTTTCTAAGCCAAAAACGGGACTTTTCATTAGTTTTTAGTGATTCTATTATCAAGTTTTATGATGATAACTTATGTATGAAAGTGACAAAATTAAATTTTCAAAAATGATTAAATATTTTTTTAAAACATTGTAAATATGAAATATTGTGAAACAAAATATCATTGCAATGAAATATGCTTTAAAAAAAATACTAACCGACTTCAAAAAAAGAATCAAGCTTTGCGACAGCTTGGCGCTAACGCATATGAATGCATAGTTTTAATATGTTTATGATTTGAAAACGATTGCAACAATGAAAGATGATTTGCGACAAATCTTTATTTTTTTTAATCAAATCCATATTTTTCATTAAAAAAAGTCTAATCATCAGAATTTAATGAAATTAAAATGGAATACTTTCAAACAAAAAAAAAATAATTATCAAACTCGGTTCATGTTTAAAGAATTTATGAGTGAACAAGAAATACATACAGGTCGAAATCATAGCCTACTACTTGAAGTCGGTTAAAAATAATGTTATGCGAAAATATATTATGATTATTTAAGCAATTCTAATACATTAAATTATACATTTTTCGAATACGTCTAACAAATTAAATAACGAATTAATTAGCGACGTTTATCATTGTAATAGAAAATACATATGCAAAAGTAAATATCGTTGTTATTTTACAGTTAAAATTGACCTCCAAAATTGAATTTATGAATGAAAAAAGTTGACATTTCCTACTGTTTTGAGTGCTAAATCCTTAATCATTTTCAACTTATTTTTCTGAATAAGCTCACCTACATGAGTATCAAGAAATTTATAAATTATTCTAACTCCAACGTACTTTTAATATTTACCTTCTCTCTGATTGAAAAAAATCAATGTGAAGATCCAATCATTTTTTAATTAATTTTTTTTTGAGTAATGGGGAAATGTTTTTAGTATACCAATAAAATAGGAGAAAGAATTTTAATATCAGTATAATTACAGAAGATTTGTCAGGAGAAATAGAAATTTATTTTTTATTACATCTTAATTTACGTTAATTTTAATGAATAAATCATGCGTCATTGAATGAAATTAATTTTTCTGCAGTCATTCTTAAGAACATTTAAAGTAACAGAAAGACATTAATCTTTATTTTTTTAAAGATAAATTAATCTTGATAAATCGATAAAGAAACTGACGTTTTTGTTGCAATCATTTCTTTCTGAGTAATTAAATTGACAGTATCCTGCGATAAAAATTTGTGTACAGTACTGCAGATTCTTGTCATAATATTTATGTGGTATATTTTACTAAAAGTAATTATTGCTATCTTACGTAATCCTTATTAGCACTTAAAGGTGCTCAGATATTG
This sequence comes from Maratus speculifer, assembly GCA_964019185.1. Taxonomy (NCBI): domain Eukaryota; kingdom Metazoa; phylum Arthropoda; class Arachnida; order Araneae; family Salticidae; genus Maratus; species Maratus speculifer. The sequence goes on along the minus strand of OZ025298.1, from coordinate 158,847,712 downwards.
AAAACTTAAAAAAAAAAATCGATTTTTATGAGCTAGTTTGATTGTTCATTAATTCTTAACTCAATGCAATAATCTGCATAAAAATATTTGCATTTTTAAATGAGTTATAAGCATTTATGTAAGTTTTGAGAAAACGCGACTTAAAGTTGAAATTATATGGGTGCGGCTATGAAAGTGTTGATGCATAAATGCTTATAACTCCGTTAAAAATGCAAATATTTTTATGCGTTTTTTTTTTTGTTTTTTTTTTTTTTTGTTTTTTTTTTTTTGCATTGAGTTAAGAATTAAGTGAATAATCAAACCAGATCATAGAAAAACCGATTTTTTGAAAAGTGTTCAACCCCAGAAGCCCCTTAATGTCATTGTGCTTAAATTCGACAATGTTACTTTTTTTTTAAATTTTAGTGCAAAATCTTAAATAAAGGTTGCATAATTAGGCATCCGATCTTAAGGAAGAGAACCCGTAACATTTCTCTATATTTAAAAACTTTTTAAAAACAAAATTTCCAATTTAAATACACATAATTCATTTCATAGCTCCCCCATTTTTCATAATGCGACTAAAAAAACCTCAAAAGTATCTCACTGTTCCGGTTAATTCTGTAATTAGCTAGAAAGCTGACGAACTCTGTTTTGAATCGTAAAGAACACTTTTGAACTGGAACGAAATAACTTGTAGTTCACGCTTGAATCTTTTGGGATGAAACATTTCGATGAAACATAGTTTTTTAATGTTTGTTTTTGTTATTAAATGTGCTTTTTTGTCCGTAAAGAGTGAACTTGTTTGTCGATATTAAGACACTGAACCAACGTAAACATTAGATAAAATGTAAATTGATTAGTTAGAATGTTTCGAATTTGATTGAAACCTCTTATTTATCTTTTCCAATCATGTTTCAAAAAATAACTTAACATTATTCAATGTATTAGTTTGTTAAAAATAGCTTCCTCACTTAAATCTAAATCTAAAAGCTTCCAGAACATTCTACAATCTCTAACCATGATTTTCCTATGTAAACAGAATTTCATATCCAGCGTTGAGATTAAACATATCATTCTCGAATCTTTAACACGATAATTTTTATTTTAAAAGATTATTATTTAACAAAGATATAATTGAAATCAGAATTTGAATATTCTGCAGACGATATTCAATTACAGACGATTAATTTAAAAACAAAAATAAAAGAAATGAATTTACTGATACGCATTAATGGAATAAATGTTTTTTAAGGCGAATTAAGAATTTATATTCTTTCTATAAAGATTAATAGATTGGATCTAGTAACAGAATTTTAATTTAATGTATTGAATAAGTAAAGAATATTGTTAAAAGGAAATTAATATAGTATAATGTTAATTTTGGAGGGAAAAAAAATTAAATTTGTAATATATATATTAATAATTTATTTTTAATATTTGTATCCCTCCTGACATACTAAGTAGTTTTTTGTTACAAGTAACTTTTATTTAAAATATTAAAATGTTTTGATTAATGGAAATTTCATTGTTATATTATGCAGTTAATCAAAAAAAAAAAGTTTCGCCATAAGAGTGAAACTAAAGAATTTAGTATTTAGTAACAAAAAAATTTCTTTAAATTTACATAGTTACATGTTTAATTTTATTTAATGCAAGTTAAAAGTTAAAACATAAAAATCAGATATAAATTTAAACTATTTTCTTAAAAAAAATTGCTTTATTTCCGTTGTTGAATATCTTTATTTTGGCTTTTTCTTCATGACAAGAATAATTTAATTTTATAAGGCTTTAAAAATCTAAATATTGATAAATACATAATATATTATGTTTCATTAATTTACCAAGGCCATCTTAATGTACACAATCTTGCCAAATCTATAGTGTGTCCCACCTAAACATAGCCGCCATGATTTTGTGCAGTAATTAGATGGGAAACAAAGTCATGTGAACGAATCAAAAATATTAAGAAAGACTGTATACAAAAGCATACTTACAAAGAATAATTCATTCCCTGCTCTACTTGGTCAGGAAAAATAAATGAAAAAAGTGAAAAAAGAGGAAAAAAAAGTATCCCGCGAAATGAAAGCCATTACTGTTAATAGCCAATATATCTTCCATGTTTGTATACGACTTGAAATATAGGATGTGGCATACTATTTACTAATGCCTCGAACACATTAGCCTCAATATTATCCCAGGCTTCATTGATGGTGGTCTTCTGTTCTGTCACAGACTTGAACTACTTGTTATTGGCATTTAAAGCTCTACTGAGGATACCCCATACATTTTATTGGGTATTTAGATGAAGGTACAGGGCAGGCCATTCCCTGACATATCCTTAATAATCCAAAAAACATTCCTCGGATGATTTTGCAAAGGTTATGGGGCCGTTTTCCCGCCTAGAAAATCCATTTTAGGCAACCATTTCTCTCTTCAATTAGCAAGAAATAGGCTTCTGACAATTCTTGATAATTGGTAGCCAAGATGCAGTCTGAGAAAAACGCCAATTTAAGTTTACCACCATAGTCGAAGCTTTCAAACACCATTAAAAAGCCTACACCTACCCGTGCTGAGCCTGCCCATGTTGAAATCTTTTCACAAGTAACTCAGAGTCGATGGGGATCAAATATCATCAAACCTGGAAGAGCCAGGGACATCTTGTTTTATTCCGAGATGAGAAAAAAAATTAGTTTCGATGGTTCAGACTGAGTGACTTTCTATGCGCATGGGGCATGACATGAGGAAACGAAAGGATTTTTCCCAAAAGGCAGCACGTTGGAAGCTTGTTAGTAGTGTTGAAGAAACTTTTCTATGGTGGTAAAGTGAACAATGCTCTTTTCTCAAAACGTAGATTGGCTACCAATTACTAAGAATTGTCAGAAACCAATTTTTTGAAAACTGAAAAGAGAATTGAAGCCCATCATTGGGGCCTGGGATAATACTGATGATAATGTATTCCAGTAAATAATAATAAACACATCATATATAAGAATAGAAGATATATTGACTATTAACAGTATTGGCTTTATTACGGCGGGACTATTTTTCTCTCTCTCTTTTTTATACATTATTATCATTATTATTATTATTATTATTATTATTATTATTATTATTATTATTATTATTATTTTGCTGACCAAGTGGAAGAGGGAGTAAATTATTCCTTGTAAAAATGCATATGTATATAGTCTTTCTTAATATATTTGTTTCGTTTACATGTTTTTGTTTCCTGTCGAATTACGGTACAAAATCATGGTGAATTTATTTAGGTGGGACACTCTGTAGTTTGCTTTAAAAAAATCGTTTTTTTATTTATTAAAAAAAATCTGAACTAATCTGAAAAAATTAACTGAATCAGTACTTAGAAAAAAGAAAAAATAACATTTTATACAAACAAAATTTATATGTAGATAAAGTACGCAAACATTAAGAATATTTTTACGATACATTTAAAGCTTTTTAAAAAGGTTTAAAAAATATTTTTTAACTGCTTTTGTAGATTGTTAAATTTACATTTTTTACATCTTTTTTTTCTCATGAATTCACAGAACTTATCTTTTATGAAACGGTCACGCCATCTTCAATTTCGTTTGTAATCATGTTTTGATCCATTATCAATTCTACAGGCGATAAGAAAAGTTTAACTCTTGAAAGATAAGAATGATTTTTGAAATTATCTTTTTATACAAATCCGGTTATTGGGTTAAGTTTGTTTATTATAATTTTGTGTTATATTTTTTGCTTAAAAAATATGAAAAATAATATATATTGTTATTTTTTTTTTTTTTTTTTTTAGTTTTTACATTAAAACGTTTTTTCGACAATTAGTTTAGCATTTGAAGGGAAATATAAATATTCAAATGATATGTGAATAAAAATAGCATAAATAATTTCCAATGTCAATTTTAAAACAAGTTATGTAATTTACTGAATACACTTATATTATCCGACTTTTAGGATTGGGAAGACCTTTTTTTAAAATTTACATTAAAAAGTTAAAGTCTAAAATAAAATCATCAAAATACTCATCCAAATACTCTTGGAAACTTTTGGAGTATTTAGAGAAAGATATTAGATAAAATCTGGTATCAAGACAATTACCAACTCAAAGAAAGATTGTACATGGACGTAGACCGAGTGATGGAAAGAAAAAAAAACAGATTCAAAACTAACGCCGTTTCTTTTTAATACTAATAAATACAAAAACAATTACTTGCATTTTCATCCAATTTGATAAAACGTCGTTAAAATCCGGTGCCCAGGTAATTATCAACGCAACGACAGATTGTAGGTACCCAACTGACGACAGATAGTTGGAGATAACAAAGAACATACTCAATGCATAAGCTTTTTTCTGTACTAATAAGTAATAAAACAAAAAATGCATTATCATTTAGTTTGATAAAACATCGTGCTCTTCATTGTTTAAAACAATACAAATTTAATGAAATTTAATTAAGTTTACAATACAATTGAATAGAATTCCTATGCTTTAATAAAATTCTTAAGTAAAAAATTTTATGCTGTTGCATTCTAATTATCAAGATGATAAACCGAAATAAATTTACAAAATATTTTATCTTGGTGCACGATATGAAAATTCTTTCTTACTTTAAGTTATAAGAGTCATTTAATGTTTGAAACAAATTGAAATTTCCTTTGCTGTTTTAAGTGGACAAAGTTAGAGAAGTAGCTGTATTTAAAATCTCGGAAGGAATGTGACGTTAAAGGAAGGAAAGTTTACATCTTTCAAATGGTAGAATAGTTCGAAACAAACTTTTCATATTTTACTTAACTTAATATTCCTTCAAAGTTTGAGCCATCTTATAGTTTAAGTATGATATTATAATAAGTATTTATTCTTTTCTTTCTTTATTTCGGTATTTAATAAATAATGAATGTTGTTCAGGTTATTTTATTTAAAAAAATAGCAACAACAAGTTTTTCTCATTCTCTAAAAATAAATATTTAAATATAACATTTTAAAGAAATTCTAATAAGCTTATTTCGTTTTAATTAAGTTACTTACTCCAAACTTAAAATACATTTCTTCACATTCCATAACAAACATTTCAGTTATTTCCACGTCTATTAATTTAGCTTCTTCATGTCAAACTTCATTCATTTTTAGGATTGCAGTCTTGATGTTTACGCTATTGTATTTCAATGTGGGTATAGTTCCCCAATGCAGCCATCGTTAATATCTTATGCATAGACTCGGATGCAGAATTTTATGCATGATCTTTGCATTTAAAAACGTTCAACATCAGTGAATTTTGCAACATTTCTTAATGTATTGTATAAAGCTTCTATTAAATATTTGTTTCAGTAGTTCCCAAACTATGCGAAAATCCACTTTTGTCACAAATGCATATCTTTTATTTTACCTGTTTTAAGAATATAACCATTTTGACAGTAAATAGTATTTCTAGAGAAAAACCTCAATTTAATTACAAATGAATACACAAACAAAATAGCCAGAAACATCTAAATCTGCTGTTAGATCATTAATAGGATTCAACATGAAATACTTGTCAGATCATACTTTTTCAACTTTGCTGCTTTATAAAATATGTATCCCAAACAAAACAACTTGTAGAAAGTGACTTAAGGTTCACATCAGACAGGTCTAACACTTATACAGGGTGAGTCATAAATATCGAAACAATAGGCTATCTCCTTAAATATTGCCCCTAGACCCATACTTTCAATTGCAAAAATTCATAAAAAAATATGAATTTTTTGATAAGTTGCAACTCCATGGGGGTCTGTTTTTAAAAATACGAAAATAAAATTTTTATACGGCCGCCAGAGGATAAAACTTCCAATTAGAAAAAATTTCTTTATCCCTTCCTGAATTGAACAAAAAAAAAAATTCATCTCGACATCAGCAAATCCCTAAAAGATATTAAAATCCAAAATTTTCCAAAATTCCTGACTTACACCATTTAAGCATACCTCTGAGCGCAGCAAAATCAGTTCATTTGAAGTACAATTAAGGGATCGACCATAAATTTACGTATTGTTAAATGTCGATCCAAGACAACACTTAAACTTTTAGATATAAAATAAAAGCGTATAGGTTTATGCTTTAAACTTCGTTGAAATATGCTAGATGTCTGCAATATTTCGACCTTGCCGCCAACTTCGTAACTGTCACGACTCATTGACCGGACCGTCTTATTAAACACTTATTAAAAGTGTTATCAAATTAAGTGATATTTATTAAACTCTGATTAAAAGTATCTTAAAAACTTATTGGCGCAGGCAATAAGTTTAGTAAATATAGTGATAGCGAAAAAGACGCTTTTATTAGCGGAATCAATGGAAATATATTTTAATAAATTACATAGAAATATTTTCAAAAATCTATTTTATGCTACAGTTAAACCGCTATAACGGACACTCCCGAATAGCAGACACCTCTGTTTAACGAACTATTTTCCAATCCCCATTCTGAAAACCTAAATTTGTGTATGTTTAACCTCTGAATAACGTTCATTCAGAATAGTGGACACGATTTAAGGTGATAAAGGATGAAAAAGTATTTTTAAGGAGAAAAAAAATGAAAAAAAGTAAAAAGGCCTCTAAATTTATCAGGGAATTTTGTGATAAATGAGCTGGGGCAAATCCCCCCCCCCCCACGTTCAGAGATGAATTGAAGGGGTTGCCCAGGAGGGACATCTTCCAAACCATTGAAATATCCTCTCGGAAAATTAAGATTTTATGCTTTTAACAGTCAAAAAGTGCAATCCCCCTCCCCGACCGGAACTCTATAATGTCCGATAATGTCATTTTGAAAAACAAATTACATGTAATCGCAAGCAAAAGTTAACTTTTGTAAGAGGGTTTTTTCACAAACAAGTAATGAACATTGTGTACAGTTTTAAGGTGTGTACAGTTTTATTTAGCCCCATTGCTTAAAAAATAATTTTAATTTCTGATTAATCATATAAAAGAGGTTTTAGACACATAAAAGTCAATTAATGAAATGTTAAACGTCTCTTAGCACTTTTTGAATGTCTTTGATTTTCCCAATAGCGGACACCTCCGAATAGCGGATAATTTCTGCGTTTCTCAGGTGTCCGTTATTTAGAGGTTTTACTGTATTCAGTTTCAAAATTTATGAAGGTTTTAAACCTATTTTTGCTTTCTTCTATCTTTACAAGAAGAAAGTATTGGATTCATGAAAATTTTGAATTCCGGTTATCGATGGATTCACACGTTTTACTACTCAGAGATATCGAAAAACATGTTTTTATGAAATGTCTGTCTGTGAGTCACAGCACAATGAAAAAATTTGAAATCGACGTGATAAAAGAATAAAGTTTAAATCAACTGATGCATTTAAACAGTAATTAAAGAAGGTGAAAATGGCAAAACTTAGACAATATCTGAAATCGAATCTATACAGCATTTAAACTTTAGGAGCCCATATTTCCCCATCTTAAAACTAAATGCACTTTACTGCATCAAGTGTTTTTATTTCAGTATTTCTCATTTTTAAAATGAAATACGTCAATAACCGTCGGTTACGGTAATGTTTCAGCTCAGAAAATTTATTTTAAAAAATATGATTTGTTTACAAAAATTACTTTTTTTTAATATTGCTATTTTAAATATTTTTTTAATTATTTTTTTAAATAAATATTATTTTAAATGCTGAATTAAAATTGAAAAGTTAGACATTTTCGCTTAATCAAAAGAAAAAAAATCAACGCGACAAATAATATTTTGAGTAATAACAATTTTAATTTACTCTTTTTTTTTTTTTTTTTTTTTTTTGAAAAAAAAATATTAAGAAGTCTTATGATGTGATAATGCTTACAAATTATATGGTTAACCATCACAAAGCATTCAAAATTCCAACTTTATAAATAAATAAATGAAATAAATGTTTCCTGGAACCAATACAGCAACATTGTTTCTTCAATTACACGCATTTCAATTTGTGTCTGATCCCTTGAAACCTAACTCTCATAACTCTCTGAGTTTTGAAGATATCAAGATGAAATTTTTTTTGTTGAGTTCAGGAATGATAAAGGAAAATTTTTCTAATTGGATGTTTTATCCTCTGGTGGCCGTATAAAAATTTAATTTTCGTATTTTTTAAAATAGAACCCCCCCCCCCCCATGGAGTTGCAACTTATCTTATCGAAAAATTCACCTTTTTTTATGAAACTTTGCAATTGGAAGTATGGGTCTAGGGGCAATATTTAAGGAGATAGCCTATTGTTTCGATATTTATGACTCACCTTGTATAGGTTTCCTCATCTATAAACAGCTGTGGCAGTAATTCAAATGATTATGAATTTATATTTTAATAATAATTAAATGCATTTAGGCTTATCTTTGCTGTTTTGGATTATAATGTTCAAATTAATCTAGTATGAAGTCAATAATGAATAATGTGTGAGTATACTGAACTATTGAATGAAAAACAAGTTTCTTAAACATACTGAACATTTGGATGATTTTTATAAGGAATGAGAAGATGTACATTGATATTCCATTCCTTCCGATCAAAGACAATTTATTAATATTTCATGACCCCAGTATCACTAGATTAGTATTAAGGCGTAAAGTTCTAGCATCAGTGCGAAAAAAGTCAGCTGTATTTTTGCAGGCTGTGAGTGAGGGTTGCACGTGCTGTTTTGTGTTGTGAACCAGAATTATCTTTAATTGGAGATATAGAATTATCTTTCATTAATTAAAAAACGTAATTGAACAAAATTAAACAGTAAACTTTCAAACTTTTTAGCTAATAAATATTAAAGAAAACAACAGACAAGAGGAATTTATAAACACGAAAGTTGCATTTTTATCGAAATAAATTTTGGTGATACTTTTTAAATTGTATAAGAACATGATTTGCCGGTGTTTAACCATCACGCACTATTTCTTATTTATTTATTTATTTATTTATTTATTAATACTATTATTATTATTATTATTATTTATTTATTTATTTATTTATTTATTTATTTATTTATTTATTTATTAATACTATTATTATTATTATTATTATTAATATTTATTTATTTATTTATTTATTTAAATTTTTTTTTAGGTAAAAAAAAAAATTGTTTGATCAGTTTTCTGTCGTATTTTATAAACCATATACATAAGTGTAATAAAGAAAAACAATAATATTATGAACTTACTTCTAAACATATCATTCAAAATAAAATAATTAAAATAATAAATAAACAGAACCCGGAGCAATCCGAGTATTTATACGAGAGTTACAGTGCTGACAGTCGGTAGTTTTAAAAACGTTAAAAAATTAATATATTTAGAAATATATAATATACTGTCTTTCATTAATTTCCAAAGACTATAACAAATAATAAAATCAGCTCATCAGTGTATACTAGATGTTAAAATTTTTTATTAAAATTCATGTACTACTTACAAGTAAAGCAGAGTTGATTTCCTACAGTTTCGAACAATAAAACTTGTTCATCACCAGAGAAACATTAGAAGATTAAAAAAAAAAAAAAAAAAAAAAAAAAAAACTAACACGTTACACAGTTCACATAATACAATACTTATGAATAATCACATAATACAATTCATATGAACTTACTTCTAAACACACACACAATCACTTCTAAACACACACACAATCACATAATACAATCAGAGTATTGTATTATGTGAACTGTGTAACGTGTTAGTTTTTTTTTTTATCTTCTAATGTTTCCCTGATGATGAACAAGTTTTATTGTTCGAAACTGTAGGAAATCAACTCTGCTTTACTTGTAAGTAGTACATGAATTTTAATAAAAAAATTTTAACATCTAGTATACACTGATGAGCTGATTTTATTATTTGTTATATTATCAAACAGTGTAATTGGTCCTCCTATATTAAAATTCCAAAGACTATCTTAATGTACACAGTCTTGCCAAATATAGTCTTCTATGAAGATATCTATTATTTTCTTATTTTAAAAGTAATAAACGAATAATTTAATTAATTGCATAAGTTTATATTTTTACGTCATTTTTTTCAGAATTCCTTTTAACGTCAAACTAATCATATAACTACAAAATTAAAATTCAATGCTATAAAAAGTAAAATTTTTTACATAATTTTGTTTCCAAATTTCTTGGAACGTCAAATAAAATATGCAAATACATAAATAAAATCATATGTTATAAGCATTACTTATTACTTTCACAACTGTCGTAATTGATGAAGTACGTAATTAAATAAAAAGAATATTGCCCAGTTGAACTGATAGAAATGAGCTCACAGGCTACGCATACTAATTGTACATTCAGCATTATATTTTCAAGGGTTAATTTCGTTCGAAAAGAAATTAAGAATGGAAAACAGATCTCCCTTTTTCCCCCTTTTTATACTTAATCATTGAACTCCTAAACTATCAAGGACATGCTTTATCATATAAAAAATCTATATATAAAATTCAGAGCAAATCGGATATTTCCTAATAAAAACCCATTTAGTATTTATATAGTTTAAGAGGAGTTATCCCCTCTTTTATATTTAACCATTAAATTTCCAAAACTATTCAGAGATTTGAACGAAATCTGACAATTCTGCTTGAAAAACCCATTTATATAAATTAAGGAAAGGGTATTAGAACCCCCGTTCCCACTATTTATACTTATTCAATGGACATCTAATAACAGTCACGGAATCGCCTCATCAGAATGATCCTATATCTAAATTTTCAACAAAAACTGTTAATTAAGCATGAAAAACCCATTTATATCAATTAAGAGGAGGGGCATGAGCCCCCCGTTCCCTCTCTTATACATATCGAATAAACTCCAAAAACTAATCAGGGAAGCGCCTTATCACGATATACCTATATACGAAATTTCAAGTGGATGGGATTTTTTTTATCATGAGATATCGCGTTACGTACACACGTACGCACGCACGCACGCACGAACATGCATACATACATACAGAACGGGCGGGCACATAAGCTCTCAGGCTATGATAGACTGTGAGCTAAAAAATGAATTCGTTAAATTTAAGTTCAAAAAATTTAGAAATTTCGTATGTATTTCATATCATTTCCCTACAAAAAACACGAGTATATGGAATCAAACCAAAAGATGAGAAACACTTTTTGAATTTGAAATTTTTCATTCAAGACGAGGATCTTTTCTAGGTAAATGTTTTTCTTAGTCATTTAATTTTGATATAATTAAACCCTTTCGTGACTGATGCATAATTAATATGGAATGTCTTTTCATCGGGTGTCATTTTTTTAACAATTACATATTTACAATATACAAAAATGATAGTATACGTCATGGCTATAACTTTCTTACTATGACTAAATTTATGACTGGACATTTAATAATAAAAAACATAACAAAAGTTTACTTAACTATCCTGGCACAGTTAGTGATTCTTTTATATTATGCATATACATCACTCATTAATTTTAGAGTATAAGTTACTTATCTAAACCAATCATGGGTAACAAAACTTAAAAAAAATGCTGTAATGTACTCTCAAATTTTGTAATACTTCATTTGCAGAATGTCTACAAAACTCTTCCTTAGCCTATTATCATATAAATATGAAATAAATTATACACAAATCAAGTTCATTCGTTAGGTTTCAGATAATTAGATTATCTTTAAGGTTTATTAAATCTATATGTTTAGCCACTATTAACGTTATTTTAAAAAATCTAATTCTGTTCTCAAACTGGAAAAAATTCGAGCCCAAAAGGGTTAATATCGGAAGCAGTTACATGGGCTTTTAATTTTATTAAATAAACTGTAAATCTCGATTTAAACTTTTCGTGATTTTTCTAAAAAGTTTTCTTAAAAATCGAGTTCATGAAATTTGACCATTTTATAAAACCTTTATGTTTAATTGGATAGTTCCAGCTTTTTGAAAACATAACTCAGAGCTTCAAAATTTTTATTTCCATTGTTGATTATGGAAGATTTAGGAAACAAACTGAATGAAATTAAAAACAAATTTCATTATTTAATTCGTATAGCTTTCAAAATAAGAATTTATAGAAGTCTAATTAGACATGGGGCATTTTAATGGGTAATTTTTATTGTTAAGTTAATTAAAAATGTAAATAAATATTCATTTTGACTGTCATGTACAAAAATGGTGTATTTTACTTAGGTTTATACTTATTACACTTACCTTTAGTTAACACTACTTCTTAAAAATATTCGTAAAAGAAAAAAAAAGATTTCTAAAAGTTGTCTTATTTAATTCCTAAAAGTTATTACAATTTCTTCAATTAAATATTGACAAAAGTATTAATTGGAAATGGTTCTCAAATTAGGGATAATAAGAATCCTGAGTGAGAGTCAATCTGCTAATTCATCTAGGAATACGTTAAAATGAGATGTATATATAATGAACTTTATGCAACTTATCTCATCATTTTCATTAATTCACCAGTCATAACCGAATGTAATTACATAATTCATATGTCTCTAGTTTCAAATAAACTTTTAAATTTTAATGAGATATTAGTGACAGAACACGACATACGAAATTTATTTCATAATTGTGACATTTCGAAATCAAATTTTAGATTTCGATTCAAATATTTATGTATGAAAACTGCTAAATGTGCCTTAATATACCATCTAGAAATAATTTATATTTAAAATATTTTATGCATCGCAAACACTTTAGAAGTAAATGAAGAATATTTTGTATCCAAGAAAATTGAACAAGTCATAAAAGAAGTTTTTATAAAATATAATATAAAAAACTAGTGTAGACAAGAGAAACATACAATTAATTTTTTTTTTCTGTTTGTTTAAGAGAAAAATGAACAATAAATAGTTTGTATTTTTGTTTACTCAACTAAAGACAAATAATTTAAGTGATATTTTATATTCAACTTCTCATACATTTTTTATAACATACAATTTTCAAAGAATGGGAGCGGCGTCAACAGATTATTACAATCGTCGCATTTTCGAAACAAATGTCATTCCTTTTTTATACAGGCTTCAGATTAATATATTTAATATCATACATAAATATCACACCGATTTAATTTCATCAATTGCAATTCTGTCAGTGATTAGTTTTATAAAAATGTTTATAAAGGAGAAAGAAATATAAGTCCAAAAATTGCAGCAGAAAAGTTTATTGCTAGGAATTTTTCATTATCGCAACATTTCCTAAAAAGGTTAACAACCGTTTTTCATCAGAACTTCAAGCCCATGAATCTAACAAAATTAAGCATAGTGGTTTCATTAAAAAAAAAAACTGTGTAAAAATGTGTGGCTCAACACAATTTTGAGCCAATTCACATGTTATTCTTATGTATTTTCTCCATCCGTGGAAAACATCTATACTAATAAAATAGCAAATCGCTCTCTCTGTGTGTTTGTGTGTGTGTGTTTATGCGATGGCTAGTAAAATCTACTGAACATAGAAGTCTGAAAATTTAAATGAGGATAGTCCAAGACTAGTTCTGATACACCGGATGAGGCTAATATTTTTAATATTTTAAGCGTCAGGGCCTCTGGGCCTCTTAACATTATTATGTGCTAAATTGATAATAACTTGACCCCTTTATATGTATTCTTCTTCGTTTTCACAGATCTTTCTCCATTTAGTTATTCTCGCCTTTTTATTTTTTGATTTTACCCGGGACAATTGGGACCGGTTTTAGGGCCCCTTGAAGTTTTTTTAATAATAAATTGATAATAAATTGCTCCCATTTAATTCGATCTTCGTTTTCGAGATTCGTATTCCATTTAGATATCTTCATGCTGTTACAATCCATATAAGACATTGACCCCCCCCCCCGTAGGAATGTATAGGGCTTGGACCTGTACCCCCTCAGTTTTTTGTGCGCCAAAAATATTTCATCCCTTAAAATTCTCAGCTTCTCAGTGCAAATTTTTAAAAATTGAAACGCTTACCTTTTTCCAGCTGACAACACCCTGATATTTTTTTTCGGGCCCTAGGAATCTTAGGAATAATAATATAACGAAACAACCCTAGAAAAAAAATTAATACAACGAAATTTAAATTATATTAAAAAAATCATAATAAAAATATTCCATTTATTTATACCTACTTATTTCATTTAGTTATACCTTTTGGTATTTTAAAATTATATAACGGTAACGTTCAAGAGAAATCTTTAGTCACATTATTACATCTTCTAATTTTTATTTATTAATATTATTATTATTATTACTATAATTTCAATTTAAATAAATATTTTTCATTTATAATGAAGCCAATAGATGGCAGTACAACAAAAGTTGAAGTCAGTCCATATAGCATATTCGATGAAAATATCCGTTGACTTGAAAGTATATATTTTTTTAATTGTTAAACTTACTGCATATAATAGATGTAAACGAAAGTGAAAATGTAATTTAAAAATATATTTAAAGTCTTTAATACGATTTTACAAATATATAAAATCATATTTAGGAATTTTTATTATTAATATTATTTTAATAAATCATCCAGAGTCGTTTATTTCTTTTTAGTGAAACCGTCGTTTGTTTATTTTGTTTACAATAGCTTATTTTTAAAATGGGACTTAATAAGGAACCCTGGGGTAATAACGCCACGTTAAGGTTCTACCAATTTTCACGGCTCAGTTTTAGATTGTATTTTTCAAACAAATATATGATTTGATACAGCAACTCATTGACTATCTATATAAAAAAAATAATTTAACAGATATGTATTCATAAAATGTAATGGCGTGATTTCTTGACCAATGCTATTTGGCGTTATTACCCACCTATATGGGTAATAACGCCATGCAAACAAAAGTATGAAATAAGATGGAATAATTGCATGTAGATTGCACAATTCTAAAAATACAAACTCTAGAAACTTAGAAATTGACAAATTGCATTCTAAGCTATTGAAAATGTTCAATTTTTTGTGAAAGTGTAAGAAAAATAAAGGTGTGATGTGTGTGTGTGGGGGGGGGGGGGGATGAGGCAAAAGAATATCAGACCGTGAGCTTCTTTTTGCTTAAAAAATACCACTTAAATAGAATTATTAGAAACACTGCACAGTTTTAACTGTGTTTATTTGAATCAGTATTTAGGATGTAGCTCGGCCACTGTAGGGAATCAACCGGGGTATTAATGCCAAGGATTGGCGTTATTACCCCGTTATAGTTATTGCGCTGTACATTTTAAATTACAAATTATCTCGAGAAGATATCCAAAATCTTCAACAACATTTTGAAAGTCCATGAAATGTACTACAAATTTATGTAACTAACAAAGTATTTCCCGATAAAAAAAAAAATAGTCTTCACATCACAAAACGTATCTCGCAAATTTTAGATCAAGCGTTAATTTTAGTTGCTTGTAAAAACAATAAGACCTAAAAATGAAACAAATTAACTTGAAGCTGTTTTTTGCGATTTATATGACTCAAAACCCTTCTGCGCAGAGCACATGGGTGTCATTTACCAGATTATTTCATAATTATGAATAATATTAGCACTTGGCGTTATTATCCCGCCTAGCGTTATTACACCAGACCACCTTACATTGTAATTGGATATGATATGCTTGTTTTACAGGGAAATATGATCATAAAACATTATACAGTGTCTCACATAAGTGATGGGACACTTGTGCTTTACAAAAGGAAACTAATCAAATAAATTAAAAAAACATGTACACATGTTTTTGTGGGTGTGTTTCATACTTATATTTAGTAAAGATTATTACATAACATACATTTTGTCAAAATATTAAAATATTAATTTAATAAAAATACAAATGTTTAGAACGGAGCAAAAAATAGCTCACATAAGTGATGGGACACCAGTATATATGCAACAAAAATCGTCTGAAATAAACAATAAAAATATTTTTTGGCGTTTTATTTTTACTTAAAAGCAATTGGCAATAATTTATAAAATCGTCTGCAGTATTTCTCTCCAGTTTGTTTTGGAATTTTTGTGTTTTTTAGCTCTGTGTAGCCATGAATGCTAAACGAAAAGAAACTTCGCCTGAAATTCGAAAATTATTTATTAATTTGCATATTGAACGTGGAAAATCTATTAGAAAAACTGCTGAAACAGTTAACTTGAGTCGCTCAACAGTTTTCAATATCATTAAACGATATAAAAAGAATCATATGATTCAGGATAAAAGAAGACCTGGGCGACCATCAAAGCTATCCAATGGAATAAAGCGAATTATCGTTCGAAATATTAAAAAAATCCAAGAAATAGTGCTTCAAAAGTTGCTGCTGATTTACAAACATTATATGGAATAATTGTTAATCCTGAGACTATTAGAAGGGTAATTCGATCTGCTGGATATCATGGTAGAGTAGCCAGGAAAAAATTCTTCGTAAGTGAAAAGAATAGAAAACTCAGACTAGCTTTCGCAAACTACAACATAAATAAGAATTCTGATTACTGGAATAAAGTTATGTTTGCTGATGAGAGTAAATTTAATATATTTGGTTCTGATGGTAGAATCTTGGTGTGGAGAAAACCCAGGGAAGAATTTCGCAAACAGAACTTGGTACCAATAGTAAAACATGGTGGAGGAGGAGTTATGGTATGGGGGTGTATGTCATCCGCTGGAGTTGGTAATCTTGCTTTTATTGACAGTATAATAGGTCAGTACAAGTATATTGATATTTTAAAGTAAAATTTGAAATCTTGAGCACGAAAATTGAATCTTCATAACGATTTTAAATTCTACCAGGACAATGACCCCAAGCACACTGCTCTGAACTTTAGACTCTGGCTGCTATATAACTGTCCTGAAATAAGAAAAACACCACCACAATCACGAGACTTAAATCCCATAGGGAATATTTGGCAAAAATTGGAATCAAGAATTCGCGAACACACCATTTCTTCAAAACAACAACTAAAATCGGTGCTTCAAGGAGAATGGGGTAAAATCACTCCAGAAATCACAAAAAAATTAGTCAAATCCATCCCAAAAAGATTAAATCATGTTTTAAAAGTAAAAGGAAATCCAACAAAATATTAAAACCTTTTAAAAAGTAAAATTTTTGGCTAAATATTTGATGGAAAATTAAGTGTCCCATCACTTATGTGAGCCATTTTTTGCTCCGTTCTGAACAATTGTATTTTTACTAAACTAATATTTTAATATTTTGACAAAATGTATGTTATGTAATAATTGTTACTAACTTTAAATATGAAACACGCCCAAAAAATTTTTGCACATGTTTGTTTATTTTTTTTATTGCAGTTTCTGTTTATAAAGAACAAGTGTCCCATCACTTTTGTGAGACACTGTATATAAACAGAAGAAATCATCATTTAGATGCCGTACCTTAACACACGTTTTCCATTAAGAGTAACATTGCGTTAGCTACGGTCGATTGTCAGACCGTGATGGTTCGTACCGGACTTGTTCTCTACATTTTCCTGCACTCAGATTTTATTATAAGTATATATTCCAATTATATATCTAACATTTCCATTTTTCAAATATTTATTTTTTTATTTTATATGAAATAAAGGTGAAGAATACTAAGTTTAAGTATATTTTTTCGTTTAGAAGTCTTTTTTTTTTTTTTTTTTTTTTTTTTGAATACGGTGCTTATGAAATTTTTTGCATTAAGTCTATTGAAAATCTCTTATAATTTAATTCTTCAGCCATATTTTTCGTTAAATTCTTTAAGCTGCTACTCTAACGCCATCGTTTGCATCTCGCGAATATTTGATATGAAATTTCATGATTTTTTATGCAGAACATATCTTAGCTACGTGGAAAGTACTCCAAGCAATCAAGACGCTACGTGTTTACATTTTGGGTAAATCGAAACGATATGACGAAGAATGCTATGTATGCAATAGTAATTCAGCTCATAGTCGATTGATCAGGAGTTCAGGTTAAATCGATTGACAAATACAGAAGTGTACTGAGTGAAATGTAAACAAGCTTCAGTATTATGCAACTATTATATATGGATGTTTTGCTTTCATTATAAGATGTCTTTAGGTTTTGAGAAGCTTGTCTCTAAACTGAGTTATACCTTATTAAATTGCCATTTTTACTTTACTTTATCTTTACAAGACGAAAGTACAGCTCATATTCAAAATATTAGAATAATTACCTTTTTTTTAAAAATTGAAAATATCGTTTGGTAATTTAATGTCTTTTAATGAAAATATGCAAACGATATTTTTATTAAGAACTTATTGTTGATTAAACTTACTTGTTATCTTAAATTTAATATCATTTTTGAAAAGATTAATTGCAAAAAAAAATTATTTTGGAAAGTCAAAATATTAGATTATTATTCAAGTGGTTCAAAATATTAGAATATTTCACATTAATTCTCCTTTAATTATTACCAATTCTTAACTGGTGGCATCATTGATTAAATTCAGACTATTTTATTTAAAATCAGTATTCTTTTTTGCAGTTTGTTTCTTTTTCGTCTTAAAATGGGCCGTGTGAGTGATATTTCTGAATCTACTAAACTTCGTATGGTTGATTTGTATCGGCACGGTAAAAATCAATGTTTTATAGCGAATTATTTACATTGTTCGCAATCGAGCGTTAGTAAAATACTAACACAATATTCAAAAATTGGAAAATTTCAAAATAATCGCCGAAATGGTGGCCGAAAACCAAAAACATCTGCCAGAGATGACAGGAAACTGAAGCGTATAGTTAAGAAAAACCGTTTTAAAAGTGTGCGATTCTTGCACCGAAAATGGAAAGAAGAAGGAGTTGAAGTTTCTACATCGGCAACATTAAGACGTCTCCATAAATTTAAATTTGAATCTCGTGTACCGAAAACAAAACCTCTCATGACTGCAAGACAAAAGCGTATAAGATTGAATTGGTGTAAATCAAGACGTTTATGGAGCAATGAAGATTCGAAAAATATATTATTTAGTGATGAAAGTATGTTTTGTGTTTCATATGGTAATCAAGGTATTCGAGCTTGGAGAATGAAGCAAGAAGCATTTGATAAAGAATGCCTTAAACGTTCCGTAAAATTTGCTGCTAGTGTCATGGTTTGGGGTTGTATGAGTGCAGAAGGACCTGGAAAGTTATGCATCGTCTACGAAAAGGGTAACTCTCTGATATATCAAGAAATTTCAGAATATTACATGATTCCATCATCAGAAGATTTATTTGAAGATGATTTCATCTTTCAACAATATTTAGCGTCCTCGCATACCTCGGTGTCAACTAAGAATTGGTTCCGCCAACGCAACATTAAGGTACTTCCTTGGCCACCAAATTCACCAGATCTTAATCCCACCGAAAACTTATGGTGTATAATGAAGAAAAACTTCAAGAAAATCCTCCTTCAAGTACAACTGAGTTAGTGGCACGTATAAAGTCTATTTGGGCTAATATTGATAGAAATGTTTGTAAACACCTTGTATATAGTATGCAAGATCGATTGTACGCTGTTATGAAAGCTAAAGGGGATGCTACAAAATATTAACTACCATTTACTTCATATTCATAAGGTAATATTGTAGCGTAAAATAAAATATTCTAATATTTTGAACCAATCTAAATTTTATTCTAATATTCTGGTGTGTTTAAGGAAGCTGTATACCTAATTTATTGTGCTGTATTTTATATTTCATAAATGTTAAAATCTTATCTAAACATTCCAGATTTAATTTATAAGAAATTTAATTGCATTTACTTAGTATAAAAAATAAATATATGACAAATAATTTTTTCTTATTACTTTTTCTCAATTATTCTAATATTTTGAATATGAGCTGTATTAGATTCGTGAAAACTTTCGACTTCAGGTTTTTAATAGATTTGCACGTTTCAGAATGTCCTGA
Organism: Maratus speculifer; assembly: GCA_964019185.1. NCBI lineage: Eukaryota > Metazoa > Arthropoda > Arachnida > Araneae > Salticidae > Maratus > Maratus speculifer. The sequence goes on along the minus strand of OZ025298.1, from coordinate 158,827,932 downwards.
ACAAGATTTGAGGTTTCTAATAAATATCTTTCAGGAGTCTGTCACTATATGAGTGCGTATGTGACAAAAATATTTTTGGCGCTCTATCATAAAAACTAATTTACGGAATTTCTGAAAACTTGATATTAAATTAAATATCGATATAGACTGATGCTGATTTTTTTTTTTTGGCTTTATATCGCTAAATAGCGCTTCTATGCTGAGTTATTCACAATATTCACATAATTATGTCTTAAGAAGTAATACACGGATTTTCATAAACTTTATATTCAGTTATTCCTAGGCATATTTTGTTGCTGATTACGTTTTGGTGCAAATTGCTCAAAAGGTCGCGCTTCCGTGCGAATATTATTCATAATTATTTCAATAGGCTTTACCTGAAAAACTAATATACGAATTTTCATCACACTTCGGATTCAATAAATTTCTGATTTAGATTAATGTTATTTAATTTTTGGTATAAATCGCCCTGCCTCTGCTATGCTAAATTTTTTACGGTTTCGCAATTTCAAAAATTAATGCGCGGATTTTCATCAAACTTCAGTTTCAGTAAGTACCTGATAAAATATGCTCCTGCTTAGTTTTTTGGTGTGCATTATTGAAAAGGTTTCGCTGCTATGTGCGATTTTTTAGTAGTTAGCAATAGTCGTATCTCAGAAACTAATGCACGGATTTTCTTCAAACTTCAGTTCAATTTGAAGTTGACAGAAGTTGATGTTGACTAGATTTTGGTCTAACTAGAGATTGCTACATCCTACTAGTTCCTTTTTATTTTTATACATGTATGTAGACAACATACATGTCTGAAGTTAAGCTTTTTTAATAGTGTGGACGTCTGTCAACAATAAACTGTCGTAATACTAATGCATATCACAACGCAAAAATATTTTTTTCTAACAACGATGATTTCGAGTTTTGCGCCAAACAAACAGCGTTTGAGGGAAGTTTTATTTATCTGCTTTAATCTGAAAAAAATGCAGATAAAGTATGTCGTATGTTAAACAGGCCTATGGCAAACATGCACCATCAAAAACTACGTGTAAAGATTCATTTATTTTAGGTGTGGCAGTTTCTCCGGAAAAAGAAAACAATTGAGGATGCCGATCTTCAAGCTTTATGCAGGAAGATGATAAAAAAAATACAAGATTAACTTGGAGAAGCATAAATACGACTCGCCAAAGTATTTCTAAGCACTTATATGCCATGGGAAAAAATCAAATGGAGAAAAAATAGGTGTTGTATGAGTTGACTGAAAAACAGATGTAAATTGAAAGAGTATTTGTCGAAATTTTGCTTTTTCGTCACAGAAGAAAGTTTCCTGCATCAAATTGTTATTGGCGATTAGATGTAGATATATTTTGGGAATTCTAAATGAAAAAATCGTGGCTTTCACTTGACGAAGCATCAAAATTGAATTGCATGACCAAATCGCTTCGGAAAGAAGACAATGCCCTGCATTTGGTAGAACCATACAGTAAACGTGTAAGCTGTTGAAACTGGGCGAAACTGAGAATAGGCATCGGTACCGACAAAAACTGGCAAACACTGCACTAGCGACAAGAACTGCATGTTTAAAATAATTTAAACATGCATTTCTCGAACTATAGCCAGGATGGGACACGAGATACAAAATAGTGATATTGCAGACCAAGAACGTTCCATCCTATCAAATTTCATTGTTCAGGACACCACCAAAACGCTGAAATAGGAGCTGCTCCCACGCCTGCCATATTTGTCACATCTGTCCCTTTCCGATTATCACTTCTTCTGGTCGATAGCGCATGGCTTAGCTCAGATACACTTGGTTAATTTCGAAAAAGTGCAAAATTGATTGGTTAAATAGTTTCGATCTAAAGACGCATCGCGGTATTCATGCATTAAACATGCATAAAGATCGCAAAAACATGTAGCTAGCAAAAAACGATACTTTTAATTAATCATTTTTTGCATTTCACTTGTAATTTTTCATTATTCGTTGATAAGAAAAACCCAGAAACTTAGTTTCTCACCTAGTATTTTGAAAAAACAGTGGAATGACAAAGAATCAAAAGTTTAAAAATTTTAAACAGTGTAAAGCTTTTCGGCTTCCGGTTTTTGATTGTTTTATACCTTTTCTTAGTTTTTAAACACAATTTGATGGATTTGTAAATGTCTGTCTGTGAGTTGGTCTGTCACTCTTTCATTCCACGAGTCTGTATCTGACAGACATTCTCTATGCGATCTACCTCAAAAACTAATGAACAGAATTTCACTTCACTTTAGATTATAATTTTGACCTTTTAATAGGTAGATGCTGATTAGTACTTGGTGTATATCGCCCAATAAATGCATTGTTTGTGATTATTTAAAAAACTCTATTTCAATAACCAATGCATGAATTTCTATCGAACTTTAGATTCAATTAGTCCCTGATATAAATTAATGTGGTTCAGTTTTTGGTGCAAATCTCTGAAAAGATGCCCCTGATAAACAGCATTTTCATGACGCCGTAATAGCTGTACTTCAACAATTAAAACATGAATTTTCATCAAACTTCAGATTCCGTTAGTCCCTAAAAACAAAAAATCATGTATAGTTTTGTGTGTATATCTTCTGACAGGTGGCGCTGTTATGCAGAATTTCTTAAGACTTCAGCTATAGCTCTGTCTCAGAAACTGATGAACGGATTTTAATCAAATCTCAAATACAGCTAGATGTTGGTATAAGTTGAACTCGGTACAAATCATCTCGGTGGCACTGATTGGCTGCATTTTTCAGGTGTGTTAAAATGTATGAGATAGAAGAAACTTTTGGGAATGCCACATCAGACTAGTCTTTTAATTTTTGCACAGTGGTAGCGAATTTCGAAATATTGTTCTGTATGCGATAGAACTTTTTTTGTGATTGGCACACAGAATCAATATACATTCCCTACAAAAAAATACTCAAAAAATAATTTGAAAATTTAAAATGTGATTCACATTTTGAATTTTTATTGACTTAAAAATAATTTAATTCTTTTATGACACTTCAAATTGATAAACATATTAAAATTATTATGCATTAGTATTTTTAACATTAAGACAAATTTAATTAGTTGGATGTGCCAATCCCAGAACTCTCTTCTATATCATACGTACATTTTAATATTTAAAAAAATGTTAGTCATTTTAATGCTTTAATAATTTTAATTCAATACCATACTAACTTTAATTTTCATCTTAAATTTCTGCTTCAATCAACTAATTCGAGTAAAAACGAATATCCGCCCCTGCACGAGCCGATGGACAATAGAATGATAGCAGATTTTTTTTCAAATTCAGGGAGGACCTACTTTCCTTGCCAAAAAATAATCACATACAAAAAATTTAGTTCAGTTCTAGAACTAACTTCATGCACTTTTATGCAGTGCAATATTGAAAATGGCATAAAATTCGCTATTGCAGCGTCCCTTCTGGTGGATTTTTTTCAGATTCGGGGCGATCCAACTAGCCATAGCCATACACTTACACAAAAAATTTCGTTCAATTCGATGCATAACTTCATGTACTTTTGGTCGGTACAATATTGAAAATGGCTCAAAAATCGCGATTGCAGCGCCACTTCCGACGGATTTTTTTCAAGTTCAGGAAGGACCAACTAGCCATAGTCATACACATACACAAAAAATTTGGTTCAATTCGATGCAAAACTTCATACACTTTTGGCCGGTACAATATTGAAAATGGCACAAAAATCTAGATTGCAGTGCCCCCTTCCAGAAGAATATTTTAAAACTGAAGGAGAACCTGCTTGTCACAACCAAAAACATTCACAAAAAATTTGGTTCACTTCTATGCATAACTTCATACACTTTTTGATGGTAGAATGGCGACATACACACAGACAGACACACGGACACACGGACAGACAGACATTTTGTAAAGACAGGTTTTTTGGAATCTCTGATCCCTAAAACGTGTAAATCCGTCGAAAAACGGAAGTCGAAAAAAATTTCGATTACAATACGTTTTTCTATTGAAGATAGAAGAAAGTAGAAATGCAATTTTTTCTTACATATTATATCGGCCAAACCCGATTCCAGGTCAAGCTAGATTAATAAGTATCAATAAGGATCAATAAGGATAAACTAGTTTATCCTTATGCGCATAGGATAAATTATTTTTCCCTAGGTCAAACAAGTTTATACAGATGCATATAAGATAAACTAGTTTTCTCTAGAGTAAACTAGTTTATCTTAACACACATAGGATAAACCAATTTAGCCTGATATTCATTAATCTGAACTAGTTTGTGTTATGTGAATTCTTTTTGGCGTGCTTTTATTGTTTCCAAAGACCGAACTGGCACTAATCTTTTAGTTAATCGTAGGCCTTTATCAATTCAGATTAACAAGTTTTTATTGATCAGAAGGACCTCCCCGGTTCTTTCTTCATGAAGACCCACTCTTCAGGCCCTTCATTGACAAGTTGACGAGAGAGAGTCAAATACATAGTGAGTGACATAACATCTGGTCCGTCATTTAGACAGCTCGGCAGAATAAACCGCAGGCAGGTTTTTCGCTCAGTTGGAAATATTCAATTCGTATGATAAATTGACCAATCAATCTGATTGTACTAAAATAATAGTATATCTACGTACACATCGTTATATGGAGTAACATTACCTGCAATTTTTGTCTGCCGAGCTGTCTAAATGCCAGACCAGATGTTATGACCATTAAGGTTATCTGAGTTAGAAATCCCAGTCGGCTATCGTCCAATTAGCTTAAACGGTAAAGCATTGGCCTTGTAATCCAATGATCTGGCTATAAATTTAACAAGCTGTTTGATTATGCTAAAATAACACATAAAACTCTATGGTTAATTTAAAATGTTAAAATGATTCCAAAACGAAAAAAATTAATTTATTTATCTTGCAAATATTTTATGCCCATCAGTAAATATACAGTTTTATATGTAGGTTGAGCACATTAACTTTTATAATAAATACGGAAACTAGGAGTCCCAGGGAATTGCATTTTATGGTATCACTCACAATAAACGTGACGTGTTCCTAATCATAATTTCGTAAACCAGAAATCTCTAAGTCTCTTAGTTTCCGTCCAATTATTATTTTAAGTCAGAGCGTTTTCACGTGGATGCCCTTTATAATGGTATAGCGACCAGATTCTTAAAATAGAACGACATTACATGAAATTAGTTTTATTTGAATAAAAGAGAAACACCTTATTAAAATGTAGGGAAAACAATCTTTATGGAAAATATTTAAGAATAAAATTGAGATTAATTATATAAATATATAAAATTGAACCTTATGTAAAAGAAAAAATAATAGTTTCCAATTATTCATTTGACGAAAAAAAATATCTAAAATAATAATTTAAAATTATAAAATGATTTCCTTTTCTACCTCCGTAAAAAATGATAATATTTTTTTTTTATTGACATTTTTTATTTTTTAATTAGGTACGTCAACTTATTTCTAAAACACATTTGTTTTTCATAAAATTTCATCTCTTTAAAAGCTGATATTTTCAGACTTATTTCCAAATTATTTATTTAAGTAGTGTATACAAAAAAGAAATTTATTAATTTCTTTTTTATGAAAACACTTAAATTTTACATATTTTGTTATATATATATATATATATATGTATGTATAATAATGCATATATATAATTCTATACATAGTCTGGTGAAGGTTGACAGAATTTGTATTGCTTTTATTTATTTATATATTTATTTGTTTCAATATTTAACTTAAAATAAATTTTCATATCTTTTTTTAATTCGTGAGATAGTCGGTAAAGTAAATAAAATTGCGAGACAATTATAATATGTAAGAAGCTTGAAAAATATTTTTTCAATCATGATATAGAAAAGAATTTCCCACATATGGATGCCTTAGTCATTTCAAATTATATCGAAATATTTGATAAGGGAAATAAAATCAGGTTGAAAAAATACCAAACAATTTTATGCTGCCATTTTAATTATTATTAAAAAATGATTTGCTAGATGTGATGCACAAAAAAACCTGGTCAGAGAAGCACAGGGGGGGATCTATTTTAGTCACTGGCGTTTTGTGACACTCGATCTGGCGGCATTAGTTGAGACATAGTTTTGTTTCATCTAATTTTGTTTAATTTAATGCGTTTTTCCTATGTATCTTCTTAAAGTGCTTTGATCAACGGTAGGTTATTATTATAATTTTTTTGTTGCTGTTGTTGATTCATGGCATTTCTGAAACAAGCAAACATTGTTATCGAAATCTTGCAAACAAGCTTAAGAACATTTCTTAAGCTTGTGTTTGAGCTTTTATATAATTTTTTAATATAATACTTTAAACAATTTTAAGCATTGTCCTTTTTCCTGCTATATCCTACTCTCTCTTCTATTTTACTGTAGATTTACATTATAAATGCCATTACCACAGAAATATAGCCATTTACCGTTTTATGTACTATAATTTGGAACTATCTCGAAAAACACATATTAACAGAGCCTATGTGATCAAATTGACAAGCCTATGTGGCCAAATAACTATGACAAGCCATACACAAATTAGCAGAGCTTATGTGGGTTTTGCCTATGTGGTCAACCTTCTGATATATTGATTAGAACAAACATTCCAACATACGACTTTTTAAGGTATAGCACATTATTACCATTTACCTAATTTACTTTACAATTTTTAAACCTGGAATGAAAGATCAATAAATCTACATTATTTTAAACATATTTACTAAAATAAATTAGTTCAGACCAATAAAAAAGAGGCTAATCTAATTTATCTTGACAAGAGTTAGGCCGAACTAGTCTGGCCTAGGATAAACTAGTCTATCCTATGGGATTAGGATAGACAGGTTTGGCCTAAATTTGGTTTTGGCCGGTAACATAAACATGTAAATATGTATTTATGTGTTTGTAACAAACTTTTTGTTATATTTAGATGAAAACTAATGTTATAACACTAATTAGATGTCTATAACTACAACAGAACACTTCTTAAAAGTCACAAATTCCAAATTAAGAAACTTTATTACATAAAGTTTTATCACTTATCTAATAGAGAAATACAGAAATAAATATATTAGAACAACCTGTTAGCCCTTTTGCCTATACAAAATTTATCGAATATATTATGATTTCTTCATAAATAAGAGAATAAAATTATTTTTTGCTAAACACTTTTGAGTAAGCACACACTCATTCAGCAAATTCATTTAACCATTCAAAAGAGTTCCATAAAATATAGAAGCACCTTCATTTCTAAAACGTTAGCGGGAAATCATGTAATAACATTACATGAAGTAAGTACATTTTACAAAACATGCTACGATATCATTCTATCATTCATTCTATAGAAACTAGCTCTATTAGTTAACTAACAAAGGTCGTGATGTTATTTAGAGGAGTTAATTTTCCGGCGCAATTTCAGACAAACTGTTCCAGATGACGCCATGTCAGCACATTTTCTTGAAACCACATTTCATCTCAAATTGTTTTGTGCATCATGTGTTCTGTAGTCAGTTTTTTGTGAAGTGCTATGTTTGAATGAAGATGTCATTGGCAAAAGAAATTTTGAGACCTTTTTTGTTTTCGAATTGAAACTGGGAAGCAAAGCTGCAGAAACCGATAGAAGAATATTTTCCGTGTATGGAGAAATTTTTGAGAGTTGAGGGACCCCTCAAAAGTTGTTCAACAGATTTTCGAGTACGGACAGTAACCTCGCAGTCAAGTTCCTTTTTAGCCGTCCACTCTTTATAAAAAGTCCAGCTAGAAGAGAAGATCAAGGAGAATCCTCGTGAAACCAGTGAGGGGCTTGTATTTCCGCCCGAAGGAAATAAGTTCCGGAGGTTCAACATGTATTTGTCATTGCTATCACGCCAAAACTTTTTTTATCATTTTCCTTTTCTACTCCTTTTTTCATTTTTTAGATATACATTTTGTACAAGAATTTTCCGGACACTTACTTGAATTTCAACAACATTTACATATATATATACACACATATATTTCCTTTTCATTCCTCCTTTCCTATCTTTTACTTCCTTACCATTATTTTACTATATTTACTGTATTTTTACTTACCACAATACAATGTTTTAAAAATATTAAACCAAATTCTTAAAAAATGATTACGTTTTACTATACGAAAGACTGAAATTTCTCTTTTGAGATGATAATCCACAAACTGATATAGTTTAAATATGATAAACTTTTTACATGTTCAATAGGGTAGATCGCTGTCCTATGTTAAAAAAATAAAGTTATTATAATCAAAACCTATCTATGCGAATAGATGTTCTATTGCATGGAAATTAAGGGAAACATAACTAAAAGAATGAATTTTAAATTCTAAAGCTGCCGCAAGCAGGTTAAATTTAAAAAAATGAAACAATACCTAATTTTGGTTTTAATAATTTTTTACTTAAAATTATTATTTTAATAGTAATAAAAGACCTATACGGAAAAGAAATTATATTCTATGAGGATTAAGAGAAAAATAATAACGAAAATAATTTCAAAATTTAATACGGCTGCAAAAGGCCTGAAATTTCGAAAAAAATCGGAAAAAGACATAATTCTAGTTAGTTGATTTTTTATTCAAAATAATTGTTTTAATATTAATCAAAATCTGCCTATACGGAAATAACTATGTACTTTATGGAGGTCAAGCAAAAAATTATTTAAAGAATAATTTCCAAAACTTAAAAATGCTGCAAGCGGATTAAATTTTTGAAAGAAAATGGATACTCCATCTTTTTCGTTTCCCGCTTTATACTTCCACTTCTGCGTAATCCGGAAAATTTACGTCTTTCTGCATCATCAGCTATCATTGAAAGCTGGGCCTAAATCGAAACTTCTTGCTATAGCCAAACATTGGACTACTTTGGTATTTATGAACCAAATTTGGCGTTTCTGTAGAAGGCACTGCCATTGAGTCAGCTGCGTTTTAGGATGCGAGCATAACCTCACATTTCGATGCATCGAACGTTGTTGATAGAAATAAAATTCGGCATGAAAGAATAAAGGCAAGAATCAATCTATCGTCTCAAGTAGTTGTAAAAGATTATAACAATGACCAATTTAGTTTATCTTTCGGTGGGAGCAAAGACAAGACTATATCTCTGAAAATACCAGGAAAAAATTCATAATATAAGAACGCATAAGCTTGGTAAAAGAACCTGGTTCCGAGTACATTGGCCATGAATTTATAATTTTCGAAAGAGCGCAAACATTGATAAACACATCGTAATTTTTTTGTCATGGCAATAATATAGATGTGAAAACGTTGGTTGTGATCGGTTGAGACGGAACATCTGTTAACACTGGCTTCAATGCAGGTGTTATTCCAAATGTGGAATTTATCCAGAAGCGTCCACTACAGTGGTTCTAATACCTTTTACACCCCAAATGAGCTTTCACTGCGTCATTGTGTCATTTTTCGCGCACGAAATGGAACTACAACTGGGCTTAGAAGCTGCACTGGTGAACTAGGATAATTGTTGGCTAGATATGAGAAGCTACCTGTAGTTTAATTCGCATCAATAGAATGTGCCTTATGTGTAGTGATTAACAAGACACACTTAAGTACAGATCAACTGTACCTAATGGAAATGTGTGAAACCATCAACTGCGGATATTGCAGTGAACGTCTATCGATGAGAAACTCTGGAAATATTTGCCTCTGAACATGGCTTACAACCGCAATCAGAATTCTTAGGCTCTATGTAGCTAGTAAAAATCCATCTGAGGCTTCAGTATCATTAACGACGTTCATCGTAAAAAGTCTATGCAAAAATTTTTTTCAAGATCAAAACGAAATCATCGGTAATCTATAGTACACAGCACTTGCATGAATCAATCCGTCTTTCGGGTTATGTGTCGAGTGATCTGAAGGACGTCACAGAACCTCTTATCAGAAGAAATTGTTTTTTTTTTTTTTTGAAAATTTGTTTTATTGGTAATTTTGAAAATATACTGATATCGATGTTAGCCGACGACAAAACCCATATAAGGCAATTAACCCCTCGAAGAGTCCTAAAAGCGCGCGAAGTCAAACGGTCTAGTACAAATACAACTATTGCAATGAATAATATCCGTATTTTCAATTTACCATCTTTCAACCATAATGTAACGGATTATTTTGATTTGAATAATTGGGAAAATGTCACAGAATCTCCACTAACTGAACGATTAAGTGACGACATAATTTCAGAAGCAATTGTAAATCCAACAATTATTCCGGTTGCAATACTATCTACTCTCAAGTGCTTTCCGCGCCACATTCAAACTACAGAACAAATAGTCAAGGGAGCATTTTCTGCTGTTTGTGGATCTCAAAGAAGAGACGGCTTTATAGGAAATCGGATGCAATCACAGAATCTGGTGCCAATTTTCAACACCATAGCGATTATTGCCTAATGTAATTTAGAAGGTGTTTAGAATTTTCTTGTTTTATTAAAAAGAATTTGTTAAATAAGAAGCTGAAGTCTTTCTCGCAACTATTTAAGTGTCTTTTATTAAAATATTTAAAAGTTAAAAAATGTATGTTTTACCTAACAAAAAATCGCATAACAAAAAATTTAATTTTTATTTTAAAATTTTAAATTTGAAATCAATACGTTGTTTTTTTATTTCCAAATAAGAGGTCCAATGTCTTAAATAGACATTGTAATACAGCATCATTTGTGGAAGACCCTACTTTTAAAAGACTTTTTGCTTTTAAAAGAGCAAAACTCTTTGTTTACAGACATGATTAAGTGGTGTAAGTCATGAATTTTGGAGAATTTGGAACTTTAATATATTTTTTAGAAAAATAAAGAAAGCTATGGTGATGATTTTTTTTGTTCAATTTAGGAGAGGATAAGGAGTAGTTTCATAATTGGAATAAAATTTAATTTTTGTATTTTTTCATATAGATCCCCACGCCCATGGAGTTGCAACTTATCTTATCGAAAATTCCCCTTTTTTATGAATTTTTGCAATTGAAAGTATGTGTCTAGGGGCAATATTTAAGGAGTTAACTTGTTTCGCTAGTTACGCCCAGTATTGAAAATGAAGTAGTATTTAAGGGGTTCACAGGAGTTCTCAAAAGAATTCCGCTGCATTGAGGTGTATTTCAAAGATACTACTGCTTTATAAAAACATGTTGTAAATTTTACGTATCATTGAAGTGGGAAAAACACATTCTATTGAAAATGGTGTGCATTTAATTTTTTATTTATTAAATGGAAATGTAAAGGGATTTGAAAACAGAAGAAAGTGAACAATAATTGCTGATAGTGTGATTTTTTTTTTTTGTAGCAATAGTTTTTCAATTTAACTATTTTTTTAAATACTTGAGCCTTATAAATTTTACAAATCATACGCCAGGCTGCACAAAGATTTCTGAAATGCATTTCCGTTAATTGATGAAAGTTTGTGAATGGAAATATTAAAATTTGCTTTACGTTTGATTTAATTGAATTTTAGCATACAATATAATATACATACAAATATATACGTTATATACAAAGCTAACAAGAAAATTTTTTAATAATTTATTTATGTATTTATTTTTACTGTTAATAGTAATAGTAGAAATTAGGTTTTGAAATTAAGACTTTTCACACCGGATTGCTCTTTTATTCTAAAACAAAAGCTGAGTTACAGGAAACTCATTTTTTATTTTCTCGATGTAATCGTATGTGCAAATTGAAATATAATTTTTTGATTTCCCTTCAACGCTACGTCAAAAATACGCTTTGTAGAAGTTTATAAACCTGTATCTTTAATTTCTACATCAATTTATAGTTTTTTTATACCAACATTATAAATAGCTTGTCTTTCAAACTCCAGATTGTACTATATTCGTCTATAAATCAATATCGGAAGAAACCGAACATTATTGGAAAAAATTCGGCTATGAATCTCATGCGACGTTATCAGTATTACTATATGCTTGAGGTCAATATTCCAACAACATGCATTTATGACATTTCAGAATAAATGGGGGTTTTAAGGTTAACACATAATACTAAATCACTGAAGCATCTAATACTAATAGATCGAAGCAAAACATTTTGGGGAAATAAAAGCCTTTCAAATATTACGTTATATTCATTCATGCATTTTTTTCTAGTTGACAAATACATAAAAGAATTTATATAGAAGGAGGATTTGTTTTGAAAGTATTTCTTATGAAGTATTTTAATCTTTTAAAAGGATCTTTTAAAAAATATCTTGCAGTAAAACTCAATTTTGATGTAACTTTTCGAACATTTTTGCATTCTATGTTTGAATAGTAATCATATGAAACTTTAGCTGAAAACTAAGGCAAAGAAAAAAATGCATTTAAATAGATTGATGTCGCATCTTTACATTGAAATATTTTGAAAAGTATAAATTGAATTCGATTTGCACATACGATTCGAGTATAATTTTAATTAAAATTTAAGTTGTACGAAAAAAAAAATGATATTTTTTAAAATACTCAAAAATTTTGGGCCTAAATAAAGGAAAACTAATTCAAGGTTAATGTTCAGTATTAATGAAATTCTTTCGCATTGCACAAACACAAGATGACTGAAATTTTCTCTAATCTGAGGCAATTGAGGCTCATATTGATAAATGGCATGCCACAGCGTAAATTATTATATGTATAATAGGGTGGAGCGAAAAAAATTTTTTTTTTGAAAATCAAAAACGGGTAGGTGCCAAAAGTTGCCTTTATACTAGTACATCAACTGCGTGAAATTTTACCGCTGAAAAAAATTGGCTTGAGTCTGCGCTTTTGCTCCAAAAATCGAAATTTTGGGTAAAATTTGTCATTCTTTGACATTTTTTCAAAAAAATTGAAAAAATCCTACAGAGCTAGTTAGTATTTAAAAGTGTTGCTTAGACCTTTATATTTATCTGCTTAAAATATTTAAATTATAAAACAATATGTTTATTTCCTATAGCTGGAGCAAAACCGACAACTTTTAGTAAGAAAACAGTATTACCACTCTATTGGGTCATACAACGAATTGTTGTTTTTAATACAGCTCTTGTTTTCAAAACTACCTTGGACATGCGTCGTGGAGTTGGCTATATTTTCGATACACCCGGCCCAACTATTCGATCATCTTACTACAGTGTTTTATTTATACATTGATTTGTGATTTTCTTTATAAAAATTTGGCATGTTTTCGATGCTTCCACCTTGTTTATATGTTCTTTGCATCCACATGCTGCTGTAACTATCTTCATGTATATTTTTACAGTTTACACAAAAAATGACAAGCAGAGAAATGTACGGGAATATTATTAAAGGGATCTATTCGGTCATCTATTATATTTATCAAACTTACATTCAGTTGATGAATAGTGATTGGAAGTTCTGTTACCACAACATTTTTTCAGTCAATTGTATTTTTTTTACATAATGATTTGCTTCAAAGATGATTTCAGATATTTCAACTATAAGTATGCCATCATTTATTCTACTTTTGCATTTTTTATATGTTGAGAAGGGAGGTGTTTAATGTGATGGTGATCGTCAGAGAGAATTGCAATGAAAATTTGTTCTCCATGTGTAAAGCAACCGCTGTTGTAAATAACCTTATCTTTCCATTAGTTTTATGCCGTTTTCTGAGTGTTTTCGTATCCAGGTAATTTCCTATTAACTTTTAGATCCCCTTTTTATGAATGGACAACATTTGATGGTGAAATGTCTCGGGCATAAACTTATAATGCATAGTACTTTATGAGGCAATATACGGATTCTAATCGACTATAAGCGCTCATTTAAAATTAGGAGAATTTTATTTTTCACTGTGAACCATTTTGCATGGGGTAAGCTTATAATTGTGTATAATATTGAATCATTCGCTACTTCAACTCCAGTGAATTTCCTCTGCGTCAATTATTAGAGAAGTCGATATAAAACGTTCTAAGCTACATGGATTCACTGGATCAATAAGGAAAATCTTTGTCTACGTACTATTCACTTCCTATTGCAATTTTTTTTATATAAAATAGAGAATAATTTTGAAAAATTATTTTCTCAAATTGAGAAAAAGATACTCAGAACAGGCTAGAAATTTCTGTCGGAGATTGCAAAGCTAATTCATAAGGAAAGCTATTTCTCAGAAAGGATGGGGAATAGGAATTTAGAGAACATCTCACACAAAAGACAGCTCATAAAGTTAATAAAATTTACCGCTTTATATAAGCACAGATTGGCAATCAGCGTCTATATGTTCACTCACAAAATGTATAATCCAAGTTTATACCGCGGGATGTTTTATACCAAATGTACCACACACCTGAATAATAGATCTAAAATCTTATTAGAAATTAGTAGACTACGGAACAGCACAGGAAACGACATAAAGCATGCTAAAACTTCTTTAGAAATATTGTTGTTTTACACGCAAATTTTGTTTGCAATCCTCTGTGACGATCGTCATAATATTAAACAGCTAGCTTCTCAGCATATATTCAATGTAATAGGTTCAATAAATGATGACATAGTAGAAATTGAATTCATACAATCAATTATTAGGCAAATCATTGCATATAAAATGTAATTGATTGAAATAATGTTGTGATAACAGAACTTCCAATCATAATGTACTAATTGCATGAAATTTTAATGAAGATAATAGACTGCTGAATAGGTTCAATTAAGAACATACCCAATACATTACTCAGCTTCTCTTCTGTTATACATGGTATAAAAATATACGTACAGCAGGTCACACCAGCATGATCCAAATCATCCAAAGTCAGTGAATACAAAGAAGAGATAAATTACTTAGATATATAGAAAACTTATACTCGTCTTCGGGAAAAAAAAATAACAATTCAATACATAAATAAAACACTGGGCCTAGATGATTGGGTGGTTGAGACGGGTGGGATAATGCAACCACCTCTATGTGTTATATACACAGTAGTTTTGAAAGCAGCTAGGTAAGAAATACATTCAAAACAACATTTCGTTGTATGCTCCAATAGAGAGGTTAACTCTGATTTTTCACAAAAAGTTGTCAGATTTGCTCCAATTTTACAGACTACAGATATTGTTTTATAGTTTAAATATGTTAAGCAGATAAATATAAAGGTCTAAGCAATACTTTTAAATACTAACCAGCTCTTTAGGAAGTTTTTAATTTTTTTGAAAAAATTTCAAAAAATGACAAATTTTACCCAAAATTTCGATTTTTGGAGCAAAAGCGCAGACTCAAGCCATTTTTTTTCAGTGGTAAAATTTCACGCAGTTGATGTACTAGTATAAAGGCAACTTTTGGCACCTACCCGTTTTTGATTTTCAAAAAAAAATTTTTTTCGCTCCACCCTAATGTATAATAGTGAAAGAATTTTAGTGTATTCCACTGAAAAAATACGTTGTAATCTAAAAGGCCAAAGTTTTTTTTTTTTCACTTTTATACAATAAGCGGATCAACATACCGTGAAAATTAAAATCATAAATCATTTTAACTCAATGGAATCAAATCACTAAATTTAAATATTAGTTTGTTGAAGGAATTTACAACTTGTTTTAATATAAGAGATCCTCTATTTTTAATATTGTAACCGCCAAAGAATTTTTTCAATATTAACTCCAGTAATTTTATTGCAAAATCTATTTAGGGTAAATTTGAAACAAACACTTAAAAATATTCGTTCTCTACTCACATAATACACATGCAATTTATAACAAAATACATTTCACTTGTATCAGTAAATAAGTTAAAGGTTTCTCACTCTTCTGACAACAACAAAAAAAAACCGACAAGACATATGTAAATTTTCTGTTTGACGTAAAAATCCTGTGAATTTTATAGAAATATAGAAATAAAATTTACATAATATAACAAAGTGATTCTATCCGTTTGAAAAAATATTCATTGAATGTATCTGATAACACATGAATCAGTTACATTTGATATTGCAGAATGCTAATTTTTGCTCTTGTGACAGTTTTTCCACAAGAAAATATTAGTAAACACACAATTTAAGTACAAAAAAAACATACTAAATCATGTTCGAAAAAACATTTTTCACACAGAAAACTTTTTATACTGATGAAAGTTAAAAATATCTTAAAAGAATGTAAAAAATATATAAATTTACAGTTTGTAAAACCCTCAACATACTGTAAATTTGCGAACATTAATGTCATCCACAATTTGAATTTTAGCATTTTCCAACACAGTTGAAAAGTGCTTATTTATTCGGTTTTTCTGGCCGTCTGACCGTCTATTTGTGCACTTACTCTTGTAAATACACTCAGATTACCCTGAAATTTTCGGATCGCTTTTTGCTTACCCTATTTCAAATGAAGTTTTTAATATTATTAGTTTATTTACAGGGACAGTTTATAAATGAGAACTTCCAAGAATGTTATTTCAGTAAATTTAAGAGTGTTCTAGTTTAAAAAAAAATTTAGCTTAATACTGACGTGTAATAATGGTACAAGTTAAGCTGCAGGGCTGAACAAAAGTATTCAAATATCTTTCTATCTATTATTATAAATTGCTGAAAGAAATAAGGTACCCTGGGGTAATAACGCCACGTTAAGGTTCTACCAATTTTCACGGCTTAGTTTTAGATTGTATTTTTCAAACAATTGTAGGATCTGATACAGCAACTCATTGACTATCTATATAAAATAAAGTAATTCAACAGATATGTATTCATAAAATGTAATGGCGTTTCTTCTCGACCAATGCTATTTGGCGTTATTACCCACCTATATGGGTAATAACGCCATGCCAACAAAACTATGAAATAAGGTGGAATAATTGCATGTAGATAGCGCAATTGTAAATATACAAACTCTACAAACTTAGAAATTGACAAATTGCATTCTAAGCTATTGAAAATGTTCATTTTTTGTGAAAGTGTAAGAAAAATAAAGGTGTGGTGTGGGAGGGGGGGGGATGAAGCAAAATAATATCAGACCGTGAGCTTCTTTTTGCTTAAAAAGGACCGCTTAAATAGAAATATGAGAAACATTGCACAGTTTTAGCTGTGTTTATTTGAATCAGTATTTAGAATGTAGCTCGGTCACTGTAGGGAATCAACCGGGGTATTAATGTCAAGGATTGGCGTTATTACCCCGGTATAGTTATTGCGCAGTACATTTTAAATTACAAATGATCTCGAGAAGATATCCAAAATATTCAACAACATTTTAAAAGTACATGAAATGCACTACAAATTTATGTAATTAACAAAGTATTTCCGGATAAAAAGATAGTCTTCACATCACAAAACGTATCTCGCAAATTTTAGATCAAGCGTTAATTTTAGTTGTTTGTAAAATCAATAAGACCTAAAAATGAAACAAATTAACTTGAAGCTGTTTTTTGCGATTTATATGACTCAAAACCCTTCTGCGCAGAGCACATGAGTGTCATTTACCTGATTTTTTCATAATTATGCAAAATATAAGCACTTGGCGTTATTACCCGGCCTAGCGTTATTACCCCAGGGTACCTTATTTGAACCTGCTTGGCAGGGGCTAAACTAGATTTTTCCATTATGTAGGAACACTGGCAGATCAAATACAGTACAGTTCAAACGTATTCAAATACATATTAGGCTATATACAGTAACCTTATTTTCATAAACAACTCGGTATTTTTTTTAATTTTCATGAAATGTTGGAAAATCTTTGATAAAGTATGCTTAATGATAAATGGATTAAAGCATGATTTTCTTACTTGTTTTTTCCGTGTTAAATAATGTTGATATCAAAATCAACCTTGAAATTTGGTCCGAAACTTCATGACTCTAAGTACTTTTTTTGAAAATCACTATTTATTAATTTATTCCCTCTGTTGTAATTTGCTCTTGAAAAAGCATTTACAAAAAATTATTTATGAGTTAAATTGTCTGAATAATTAGCCTAGAAATTTAAATTTACATCTAAGAAAAAAATTTCAAGCTGTATTCAAACCTGATCCTTCGCCCACACTGCAAATGCTCTATTAGCATTTTAAAACAAAGGTCTGAGTTCGAGTCACGGCTTGTCCATTTTTTTGTATGTTTGAATTTTAAATTCTGATTAAAATTTTAAGAGTAAGTATGATTGTGTAACAAAAAATATTAAATGATATAAAATTTTACAATATGCTTTATAATACATAAGAAGTGAAAATACCGACACCTGTTGATATGAAAGATGATGAAAATTGACACACTAATATTTCGTCTTAGAATGAATAGTTTTTCAGAAAATCTGCTTGCATGAAAACTCTTTTAGAACTAGTTAATAATAATATTATTATTATTTTCGCATTATCGAAATAATTCTGTATGCAAGTTTGAATGAATGTTTGCCACAAAAATAGATTCAGATGATTTCACAAATTTGATAAAATATGATAAATGGTTTATTCGACTGTTACCCTTTCAAAAAGTTTTTCAACATTTTATCTTTGGTATTTATTTATTTATTGCAATGCACACCACAGAGGAATCCATTTTCAGTGTTGCAAGAACATCATAAGATCTATCATACAATCCGACCAATAGCAACCATCGGAACTGTATCCATTAATTCTAATATTAACGCAAAATGGCGGTCAAAAGTTTCCAACCAGCAAAAATTTTTTAGTTAATTTGTATGAAAGTCCATATTAAGAGGAATCTCAAAATGGCACTTATATATTTTATTGACATAATAGTGAAAAACATATTTATGGAATAACACATAAATATCTATAAATTTATTTGACATATTTAAGTCCTAAGGAAAATGCATGTTCTCAAATGTGTTCCGGCCAGTTTCGCAAGTTTGGAAAAAAATTGTATTGCAACAGAAAATTAAAGTGATCAAACCCATTTACAATTAGTATTTTATCAGCATAACTTTAGTAATAACTACTGCTGTGCAGCAACGTGACATTCATACAATCAACGCTTAAAGATGGTCCATGGTACGTTTTTCAAAATTTCTTGCAATTTTGGGGAAATTTCGGCTGAGTTGGAACTTTTATAGTTCTGCACACGTCTGTCAACTTCTTTTCAAAGATTTTCTATTGGATTCAAGTCGGGCGTTTGGGCTTGTCATTTCAAAAGTGATTTTTATTTGTGCGAAAGTCATTGCTTGTCGAGGCTTGCATACATTCTTTAAGTCATTATCTTGTTAAAACAAATAGCTATGACCACAAGGACTAACAATGCAGCAAATAATCTTGCAAGATATCCTTATACACTGCATCATTCATCTTTCCATGGGTTTCAAATAACGGACCGATACGTTTTGAAGAAAATACTCCACACAGCATAACGTGTCCCACGCCTTGTTTCATTGCAGAAATAATGTAGGTAGAATCACATATATATGTTGTTAGGTCATCGGACGTAGTGTCTTCCATCATTCCCAAAATAGTTGGAAATTCGATTGTTGAAAATATAATACTTTTGGCCAGTTTTCACTTGACCAGACTTTGTGTTTTTTGGAAAACGCCAGTTGGGTACGTTATTATTTTTTTTTACCTATGAAACATTTTTGAAAACCGACTCTTCTATAAAGTTCTGCATCATGTCAGCATCTTGTCACGGTAGACTGGCTTATTTCAGCAATACCTCTATTCCATAAATCACGGAATATTGTAACGGAATTTCTATGTAGGGCATAAATTGTTTTTCTTCTGATATATCTGTCCACAAGAATAGCTATTATTCGGAGCCTCCCTAATCACAGAACGTCCTGATGACCATGGCCATATTATGTAACTTTTAAATATCTATTACAGTTGAAATTTTCGATCGTTAACTTTGCCGCAATATCTCGAGAAAATTGGCCCTTTAGAGACAAACTAATCACTCATTTACAAACAATGATTTTTGAACTTTTCAATTTTGATTTTAAACTATGCTATTTATGTTACTTCATTCACAAACACGATGAAAAAACACTTTACCGATAGAAAAAAACTAAGGAATGATGAGTGGCCGGAAACATTTGCGCATGCGAATTTCAAATTCTATCCCTTTGTATGAAGCGTCTACATTATTCATTCAAAATGATCACGTGATCAGAAGTCATTCACATATTCCTGACTTTTGAAGTAATTGTGCATCTTCTTTGTTAAAACCTCTCGCCAAGTGTATGAAAATAACAAACAGTATCATTCAACATATGAATTAGAAATAGCCATTATGGAGAAATGGGACAATATTCCCGACTCTTTCCTTAAAAATTAATTAACTCTTTGCCAAATCATATGTATGAAGTTATTCAGAAAAATGATGGAGAAACATCTTACTAAAAATTTCCGAAAATTGCCTTTCCTACAGATGGTCCTATAGTTTTGTAACAGTTCTTTTTGACACTCTTTTGTTATATTGACATTTTATTTTTTTCCGAATTAATTTCATTTGTATAAATTGCAGCATTTTACTATGATGTACTAACGTAAAGTATTCTTTATTTTCATTGAAATATTTCTTTAATTACCTAAATAGCAAAACATTTTGTGGTCTTATAATTTTGTAATAGACTGTAGATGCAGTAATTTATTTATTTTGTATGATGATCTTCTTTGACAATGGATTTACATGTGAATTGTGCTTCGACTTCTTTCCATTTTTTTTTTACTTCAGAGAAATATTTTTTTTTTCTTTTTATTACTTTACTTTAGTTTACTTTACTTTTATTACTCTATATTACTTTAGAATGAGTGGAATGAATAAACTGTAAATACATGATTACTTCCAGTTGTATAATCGTCCGGGAAAATAGTAGAAAAGATTTTAATAGTTTAAATATTTCACTGATTTGAATTTTTCCAACCACATACATAAACCGCCAACATTTTCACATCACCTATATAGAAGGATATTAATATATTCTTATATTCTGTAAAATATTCTACAAGAAGCACTTTCTATGAAATAATTGGACTTATTCTGTAAAAATGCATTGATGAAAAGCAAACTTAGATGCTCTCCAGCGTACAATATAGATAAAAACAGTATTAATAACACATGAAACATTTTTACACCCAACTTTTCGAACTGATTGGAACGAGTCATCTTAAGGCCCCAAAATAGTCACAGAAAAAGACCCGGATGATAATGTAAAGTCTATGGGACCGTTCTTTTCAAATATCTCGCTCAAATTTTAATATTTTAACTTTTTTGCCTAGGATAGCTGAGGACGATTCACAACCTGTCTATTTTTAAAAAATCGTGTAAAAATACTAAAATTTGAGAGAGATATTAGAAAAGAACATTCCCATAGACTTTACATTATCATCCGGGTCTTTTTCTGTGACTAGTGCTGCGCCTTAATGGAGAAAAACGTACACTACAACATCATCTCACACATTGAGCTGAATTATGCCGCAGTCATACACATTGAACTCAGTGTCAGCTTAATGTGTATGACGATATGGGAGTGTACGTTTTTCTCTATTAAGGTCATGCAAATCCTCTAAAAATGACTTGTTAGAGTGAGTATGAAACGTTGGATATAAACATGTTTTATGTGTCATTAATACTGTTTTTATTTATATTGTATGCTGAAGAGTATCTAAATTTGTTTTTATCAATAAAAAACACTTTATTTATTAGTGTGAATATCTTATAAAAGAGACGTATTCTCTTTTCTGTAATATTTCTAAATGCACATACTTCACAATTAATTACATTAATTTTTCTAAAAAAGAAATTTTTTAAAAATAAATATCCGATACAATAGAACGCCAATAATCTGGACGTCGATTAACTGCATTGTCCAATTAATCAAATCGATTAATGACCACTTTTTTAATACCGCTTTTTCTAAAACTATTTAAGTGGAACATTTTTAGTTAAGACAAGGAAAATTCAGATGAATTTCACGAAACTTAATCGTTAAATAACCGTTCCCTAAAGTTGAAATAGCGAAATAGTTAACAAATTCATAGATAACAATACATAAACTCGACTTATTTTAGAAGCCGTGCTTTAAATTGCGATGAAAGAGCTACAACGACAGTATTCCATCGATAGTGTTCACTTTCTGCAGTTAAAATAATTAAACCGTATGTCTGAAAAAATATTACCTGTGCAGCAGAATACTATGAGAAATTATTTTCACTGGTAAAAGATTTTTCTACATTTATGTATTTTACAGTGTGCCTAATTATCTATCAGCGTTTTAAAGCCGTTCCACAAATAATAATTTCTAACACAATTTCTATGCATAATTATGCACCAATTTTAAGCAAAACCGCATAAAAAACGCAAAAACCTTTAAATGCAGCATTTTTAATAGACTAAAATGTGCATTTATATAATTTCCAATACTGAGCCCGGGTAGAACAGCAGAAAAAGTTATCTCAAGCACAATTTAAGAGAATGCATTTTTTCTTAAATTGTCAAATAATCCGAATATTTTATTGATCGGATCGATCTCTTTCCCAATGAGTCTGATTAGTCGCGTTCCACTGTACTTTAAAATATCATCCTGAAAATGAATAGCGTTTAGAGTATTTTAAAAATGCTTTCAAAGACGTAATTATAGCATTAATGATTATATATATATATATATATATATATATATATATATATAATATTGAAATTATTTTTCAAATAATGAAAATTTTTTTGAAACTGAAAAATTAGACAATATTTAAACATAAACAGGATGTAACAAAAAAGGATTATTTTCAAAAATAAAAAATTATATTTACAGAAATAATTATGTTTAACTGAAAAGAAACGAAAACAATCTCTTTATACTTAGAAACCAAAAAAAAAAAAAAAAAAATCTCATAAATGTCCAACTTTTTTTATTTTTATTTTTACTTTTTTTTTTTTTTTTTTTTTTTTTTTTTTTGTCTTAAATTTTTAGAGAACGTGTGTGTACATTTTGATATTTTATTTTTAATGGAATCACAAAGATAAACAATGGAAAATAAACTGAATAAATAAATACCCACAATTCATTTTCGTTCCTCTAGTGTTTGTGTTTTTCGAAATAAAAATAAACATTTCTTTAAATAATTTAAAATTAAACAGATTTTTTTTCAATATCCAGAAAGTAAAATATATGACACAATATGATATGAAAACAATACTATGGAAAACATTGATTGATATTAATGGAGGGAGTTAATAGTGATTGGAAAGAACCAATTCTCATGGTATTAATTATTATTTATGGAGCTCTAGAACTGTTTCATGGAACATGGAATAATCGAAGTATATATAATAATAAAACACTGTCTTACAAGGAAGGTCTCCATACGGGCATACTCAGAAAAATCTGAAAAAATTGCAGAATTTTCTTCTCATATAGTTACATATGTTTATAAAAAAATTTCGGCGGAACCTGCTTATAACGTCCGTAAAAAAATAATAAAAATTTCGTTTATTTGGCGATTTATCTCCGGTTGGCGAAAAAACGAAATTTTGAAAAATACGCTTTTACGCTTCGAATACTTTTTAAAGAAAAAACTTTCTATGTTCAATTTATTTAAATAAGTTTAATTTAAGTAATTTTAGTTTTTCATTTTTACTTTGAGTGCAGTTTTGTCATATACGTTTATATGTAACTTATAACAAAATGAAATTAATATATTTTATCATTTAAAACACAATTTAAATTAATTAAAATTGTTCCAAATTGAAAAATACACTGTTAAAAATCCGATGCATTTTGTTGCAACGCACTCCCTTGCTTGTGTAGAAAACGGTTACTTGGCCGTGAAATGGAGCTTTCTCATTGGTTGGAATAGAGATATTATATACAAGCGGTGGAGTGCGTTGCAACAAAATGCAGGAGATTTTTAACAGTGTATGACACGGTCAATTCGCCGTGCTATGGAGCATTCTCATTGGTCAGAAGAGAGATATTCTATAAAAGTAGTGGAGTGACGTTGCAGTAAATGCTGCAGATTTTTAACCGTGAAGTCAATTAAAATCAATTTTCAGATTCGTTAAAATCGTCTGCTTTTGGCGAGGAAATGCACTGCTCGCCAAATCCCGCGTCGCTTTCAGCTTTTCACGCCAATTATTCCAAACTATTTTATTTTTTTACATATCTAATAATGTAATTCCGCCGCTAATTTTCAATGATCCTTTATTACCTACAAAAGTAGTTTAATTCGTATTTTTTTCAAAAAATTCTGAGTATGCCCCCAATGGAGACCTTCCTTGTTAGTTTCTTTGATTTTTGGTGATTTCTTAATTATACTGACGCGTAGCTCTTATAGTAGTCGTTTATTACATGCGTCTTGCAAAACGTACAAATGTTTTGAAATTAAATGTATATTTAATCGTTGATATTTTTCCAGTCATTTAAAATTTAACTTTCTTTAAAATAATTTTAAATTAAACATAGTTTTTTTTGTTCGAATATCCATAGAGTAAAATATATAATTCAATGCAATCTAATAATAACGATTTTGAAAACTTTAATGAGGTGAATTAATAGTGATTGAAAATAACTTTTCTCTAGGTAGTATTTATTTATTAAACTCCATAATTTTTTCGTGAAACATGAAATAATTAATGTGTATTTAATCACTAAAACACTATGTTATTATTGTTTAATACTGTTAAGAATCTTGTAAATAGTTAGTGTTTGTACTGTAAAATAATGCAAATAATCATATTAAGCTCCATTCCTTTTCTAATATTAGTTTTTGTTACATTGTCTCCGTTATCAAGCAAACTTGTCTATTATTTTCAGTGAATGTCTATGGCAGATTTGCGAAATATTCGAGATATCGCCAAGTTGGCGTCACTTTTAGCGACTAATATTGGTCGCCAAATTTGGCGATATATCGCCAAGTTGGCGACAAAATTGGCTATTGTTGGCGATGGTAACCTTCCCTATTTATGAAAACCCCCCCTTTGGTCTACTGATATATTGAATGCTGTTCCGTGGTTTCCCAGTTTTTTCTAGAAGGTTGTAGAAATTTCCACCGCATGCTGCGAGTCTATATAAGGAGAGCCGATACGAGCTGCTGTTGATATTTTTTACCAGTCAGTCATTGAATGAACAACGCGTTTGTTAAGCAAGTTTGATTGAGTCTTATTTACGTTATTTTGAATGTGATTTAGTGTTGAGACATTGTATAAAGAGTCTCTGGAACCTATATCGTCACTTATACAATAGATTTGAACAATTATTTTTGAATATCTAGAAATATTTGTGAGTTTCGAAGACTCTGTTGTTCTGAAGTTCTGTAAATAAATTATTTTCTACTTTTCTGACAAGAGTTTGAAGTTGTCTAACCATAAGATCAAAAGAACCCCATATACGCTGCAACATTTGGTGTCAGAATTTGGGATCTTATAGCGAAAACGAGAGCAACGGAAGAGCAACTGAATGAGTTGTTGAAAGCTATTAATGGATTATCAAATAAAATGGATTAAGGCCAAGAAGAGTTGGCGGAAAAGATGAATAAAGGCCAAGAAGAGTTGGCGGAAAAAATGAATAAAAACGAAGAAAGAATGGAACAGTTGACAAATAAAATTGACAAATGTTAAGAAGATATGAGTGAAAAGATTAATAAAGGCCACGAAGAAATGAAGAAAACGTTAGAAGAAAAGTTCTCGTCGGTAGAGAGAAGAATAGGCTCGGTAGAAGAGAAAATAAAGGAAGTAGAAGAGAAAATTCAGAATGAAGTTAGTAAGGTTGAACAGAAAATAGTAAGGAAAATGGCGGAAGTATAAGAGAAAATCCAGAATGAAGTTTGTAACGTTGAAGAAAAAATCAGTAACGTTGAAGAGAAAATACTAGGTAAAGTAGATGAAAAGCTAAATAAAAAAGTACAAGATCTTGAGAAGAAACTTTCAGCGTCCAGTGGTAATTATGAAGAATTTAGGAATCTGTCTGCTTCTCCCGTGCACATCAAGCTGTCGACATACGACGGAAAGAGTTCCTGGCAAGTTTACAAGACCCAATTCACCATTGTAGCCGAAGCGAACAAATGGAGTGACGATGTGAAAGCTTGTCAACTGGCAGCATCTTTAAGAGGAGAAGCCGCCGACGTGCTGCAAACATTGCCCGATATGACGCAACTCAATTTTGAGACTCTAAGTTGTGCACTTGAAATGAGATTCGGCGAAAAATTCTTTAAGGATTATACGAGAATACAAATGAAGAGCCGCCTTCAAAAATCGAGTGAAACCCTTCAAGAGTTTGCCTCGGAAATTAAACGGCTTGCAAATTTAGCATTCATTGACTGTCCAACGAATGTACGGGAAATGCTCTCACTGCAATATTTTGTAGACGGAATAAAAGATCCAGAAGTGCAGAGAGCGGTACGAATGGCAGATGTACAGGATTTAAAGGCTGCACTACTATATGACTTAAAGTTGGAAGCAGCTACAAAAGCCAGCCGAAGAGATCGTCATTCAGTCAGAGGGGCAACGGTGAACAAAAGCTCAGACACTGAGAACGACGTCTTGAAAGAAATTAGGAAAATAAATCAAGAACTTGAAGCTTTAAAATACGGAAGAACAAGTTCAAGAAGACAGAATCTCACGTGCTGGGGATGCGGTGATACAGGTCATCTCCGAAGAAATTGCCCCAAAATCCACGAACGTGATATAAATTCAAACAGTCAGCAGGGAAACTAAATTTTGGCCATCTCGCGGGGCGGAGGTTGCCAGAGAATGAAAAGCCCCACCTGAAGATCCTCCAGATATCAAAAATGAGTGGCGGTGATAATGAATTATATGTGATAGGCTTTATTAACGGAATTCAGTGCCTTATGATTGTTGATACAGGAGCCAATGTAACAATAATAAGAGAAGATTTGGCTCGAAAACTGAAATGTAAACTCATCTGGACTCCACCCTGCGTTACCTTGCAAACTGTGACGGGCGACAAGATAGGCATATATGGAAAGGCCAATTTAACTATCAACTTTGGAGGAAGCAAATATTATCATACGGCATATGTGGCTGACATAACAGATCCTTGCATAGTCGGGCTAGATTTTCTGAAGAAGTTTGGCTTCAAGCTTTATTTCAAAAATAACAAAATGCTCTCAAAATTTGAAGAAATAAGTCTTTTTGGATTAAATAATGAAATTGAATGTAAACAAACAGTAATAGCCAAAGAAGACATCAATCTAGATCCAAGAACAGAATTTTTAGTTCCAGCTGAAATTAAAAATGAAACTAATTACCGATTTGGCCATATAGATTATCCAGAAGACAATAGTACACAAGCAGGAGTATTGGTGGCTTCTTCTGTAGTAGACCTCTCGAAAAAGACCATTCCAGCCAGAATTGCTAACATCAGTGATAAGACGAAGACTATCAAGAAAGGAGAGGTGATAGCATCGTGTGCTCCTGTGACGTGCATAAGTCAAAATTCCAGTCACTCTGAGAAATCTTCAGATAATTTTGTCAAGGATTTGTTTCAAAATACAGACTTACATCCAAAACAGCTGGACGCCGCGGAAAACTTAATTAGGGAATTCCAAAGTTTATTCTCCCAAACATCTCAAGACTTTGAACGAACCAAAATGACACAACACCGAATTGATACTGAAGATCACTCACCTATTAAACAACACCCTAGACGATTACCTTTTGCCAAGCAAGAAGAGGTGCAAAATTTAATTAAGGATATGGAAGAAAATGACGTCATCGAACCATCGACAAGTCCCTGGGCTTCTCCCATTGTATTAGTAAGAAAGAAGGATGGTTCTACAAGATTTTGTGTAGACTACCGCCGACTGAATGACGTCACTAAAAAGGATAGTTACCCTCTGCCAAGGATCGACGACACTCTCGACACACTTGCGGGCAACACTTAGTTCTCGACTCTGGATCTGATGAGTGGTTACTGGCAGGTAGACATCCATCCGGACGACCGCGAGAAGATTGCTTTTACAACGGGACAAGGATTATGGCAGTTCAAAGTAATGCCTTTTGGTCTATGTAACGCACCTGCAACTTTCGAACGGCTTATGGAAACGGTTCTCCGGGGGCTGTCATATGAAGCATGTCTTGTTTATTTAGATGATATCATAATCATAGGAAAATCTTTTGATGAACATCTGAACAACCTCTGGCGGGTGCTACAAAAATTAAAGGAAGCTAATTTGAAGTTAAGCCCTTCGAAGTGCAGTTTGTTTCGTAATGAAGTCGCCTACCTTGGACACATCATTTCGGCGGAAGGAGTTAGGACTGATCCGGAGAAGATATCGGCTGTGAAAAATTGGAGTCGTCCAGCAGATATTCACCAGCTTCGGAGTTTTCTAGGATTATGCACCTATTACAGGAACAAAGGCTTCTCGATGATTGCAAGACCACTTCATAAATTAACAGAAGCCAATCAAAAATTTATGTGGACACAGGAATGTGACGCTGCTTTCGAAAAGCTTAAGGAGGCCTTAACATCCAGTCCAATTCTGTCATATCCTCAAATTGATAAACAGTTTATACTTGATACGGATGCAAGTAACGAAAGCATTGGCGCTGTACTGTCCCAGGAGATCGACGGCCAGGAGCATGTTATCGCCTATTTCAGCAAGAGCTTGTCAAAAGCAGAGCGAAACTACTGCGTAACAAGAAAAGAGTTTCTTGGTGTAGTGAAAGCCATAGACCATTTTCATCAGTATCTTTACGGTCGAAAATTCCTGATCCGAACTGATCATGCTTCTCTAACTTGGCTATTGAATTTTAAGAACCCTGAAGGCCAGAAAGCCAGGTGGATACAAAAGCTTCAAGAGTACGATATGGAGATATGCCATCGAAAAGGCTCATCACATGGAAATGCAGATGCTCTTTCAAGAAGACCCTGCTCAGAGAATTGTAGATACTGCGACCGGGTTGAGAAAAAATTTAATGTCAAATGTCTTATAGTGAGACAAATTACAACTGGGTCTACATCATCGCAAGATCCGTGGAGTGACGAGAGCCTGCGTAAAGATCAACTTGCTGATCCTGAAATTAAGCCAATTCTAGAGCTGAAAGAGGAGTCCAACATGAAGCCCAGCTGGCAAGTCATGGCCCATTACCATCCTACGACTAAACGTTATTGGGCTCTCTGGGATTCCCTACATTTGAAGAACGGTATCTTGTACCGAAAATGGGAGTCTGACGATGGAAAGACATGTAGATGGCAACTACTACTCCCTAAGTCGAGAATTTCTATGGTCCTTCAAGAACTGCATGGAAGTCCCACAGGAGGTCATTTTGGTGTAATGAAGACCCTGCAAAAGGTTCGAGAGCGTTTCTACTGGAATAATGTTCGCACTGATGTGGAGAAGTGGTGTCGAGCTTGTGACACCTGTGTAGCACGTAAAGGTCCAAAGAGGCGCACCCGTGGACGATTGCAGCGTTATAATGTAGGAGCTCCTTTCGAACGAATTGCTTTAGATATCCTGGGTCCTCTTCCTAGAACATCTGTTGGCAACAAGTACATCCTCGTTGTCATGGATTACTTCACCAAGTGGCCTGAAGCCTACGCCATACCTAATCAAGAGGCGGTAACCGTAGCAGAGATGCTGGTTCAACACTGGGTTTCCAGATACGGAGATCCTCTTCAAATCCATTCTGATCAAGGAAGAAATTTTGATTCGGCTGTGTTTAAGGAAATGTGTGGACTACTCGGCATGGACAAAACTCGAACTACACCTCTACATCCTCAATCGGACGGCATGGGGGAGCGTTTCAATCGTACCATCCTTAATAGCCTCTCCCTCCTTGTGTCTAAAGATCAACAGGACTGGGACAAAAAATTACCTCTGTTCCTGCTTGCCTACAGGAGTGCTGCTCATGAGGCCACTGGTTATTATCCTTCTCAAATGCTCTTTGGTCGTGATCTTCGTCTACCTGCGGATCTTTTGTTTGGCCGTCCTCCTGATGCTCCTTCATCGCCTGAGGAATATGTCGATGAACTCCAGGCGCGGATTGAGGAGATTCATTGCCTAGCGAGGAACCGAATTGGACTGGCATCAGAAAAGATGAAGACACGGTACGACACAAAGGCAGCTGGACATGAGTTCAACGAAGGTGACAAAGTTTGGTTGTGGAATCCCATACGTCGTAAGGGACTGTCGCCAAAACTACAAAGAAACTGGGACGGTCCTTACATAGTCGTCAACAAGCTGAATGACGTCGTCGTACGCATACAAAATTCGCCACACGCCAAACCCAAGGTTGTACACTATAACCGGCTAGCCCCTTATTTTTCCAAAGTGATTAGAAATTCAAAACTGGAATTTCAGACCATGGTCATGAAAGTCACTTTTTGTAAATATGTAAATAGTAATAAGTTCTTATTTATGAAAATCTTATTATTATTATTATTTATTTATTTATTTATTTATTTGTTTATTTATTTTAAGTGTTTCCCTCTAACTCAAGGATTGCACTGCCCAGGACCTGCAGTCTTTGAGGAGGGGTGTTACGAATTTTGTAAGTAGTTAGTGTTTGTACTGTAAAATAATGTAAATAATCTTATTAAGCTCCATTTCTTTTCTAATATTAGTTTTTGTTACATTGTCTCCGTTATCAAGCAAACTTGTCTATTATTTTCAGTGAATATCTATGGCAGCTTTGCGAAATATTTTAGATATCGCCAAGTTGGCGTCACTTTTGGCGACTAATTTTGGTCGCCAAATTTGGCGATATATCGCCAAGTTGGCGACAAAATTGGCGATTGTTGGCGATGGTAACCCTTCCCTATTTATGGTAATACCCCCCTTAGGTCTACTGATACATTGAATGTTGTTCCGTGGTTTCCCAGTTTTTTCTAGAAGGTTGTAGAAATTTCCACCGCATGCTGCGAGTCTATATAAGGAGAGCCGATACGAGCTGCTGTTGTTATTATTTACCAGTCAGTCATTGAATGAACAATGCGTTTGTTAAGCAAGTTTGCTTGATTCTTATTTACGTTATTTTGAATGTGATTTAGTGTTGAGACGTTGTATAAAGAGTCTCTGGAACCTATATCGGCACTTATACGATAGATTTGAACAATTATTTTTGAATATCTAGAAATATTTGTGAGTTTCGAAGACTCTGTTGTTCTGAAGTTCTGTAAATAAATTATTTTCTACTTTTCTGACAAGAGTTTGAAGTTGTCTAACCATAAGATCAAAAGAACCCCATATACGCTACAACAATGCGTTATTAATTGTATAAGCGCGTAGTTCCTATATAGTAATTTATGACATGCAAAATTATCTAACAGAATCTTTCGAAATTCAATATTTATTTAATATTTGAAGAATTTTGTCGAGTTATTTAAAATTTTATTCAAATGAATAAATTTTTTTAAAGCTATAATTATAAAAATAAAAATTTTTAAAGTTTTCTTCATCCATTAAATCCTATCATATGTAATTAATTCTATGGTATCCCTTAATAGAGAGTGATTCGTGGTTTTCATTGTTATTATTATAGTATGTCACATTATATATAATTAATTCAGTGACTCATACATAACTGATTTAATTCAAAGTAATTTCTTTGATTTTTATTTATTTCATTACCTATTTTTTGCCTGAAGTAATTAGTAGTTGGTCAACTGAACACGTTATTTTATGTTTGAAAAAAAGTAGTTAGTTATTTCTAATTTACATGCTGTACTTCTGTTTCTTATTTATAAAAATTTTTCATGCTACTTATGAAAGAAAAAACAGTTCTTTTTTTTTAATTACATTTTATTTACATATTGTTTAAGTAAATTAAATATGGGCTTAATCTCATTTTTTTTTAAGGGTGGAAAATTAAAGTCATGTGTGTTTTCAAACTAGAGCTGGTTTTATAAATCTTGGTGTATGAAAACAAAATTTATTGCTATTCTATGTAGAATAAATTTAGTAATACAGAAACAATATGCGTTCATTTTAAATAGTTAGTCATCACTACACAGTGCAGGCTGGGTATCGTTCCAAATGCTTTAGTTGGTTGAACGTGAATCGCTGTGCCGGTGACCGTAATTCGAGCTTCAGTTCGGACAGCTTTTTTTCTCTGTGTTATAATGCCTTTCTAAGCAATTAAAACTCGTAATGTTATTGATTGCAAAAGGCCTGAACACTTTTTTCTAGAATAATTCCCTAGAAATATTCAGATTTATTCAAATTCATCAATGCTGGATTCTGTTTAGTTTCCTGCCTGTTCCTGAGTCGGTGGGTCACCACTGCCGATGACCCTGGTTCAAAACTCGCCTTGGAAACATTTTTACACTGCTGGATGCACACCTTTTAAAAATATTTAAAATATTATTGAATGCAAAGATTTGACAAGGAAAGGACAAACTTTGATAATCACAAATTTTGATTTTTTTTTTTTTTGCACATATTGTAGAGTAGAGCCCCTTGGTCTAATTTTTTTCGTATTTTAAACAACGCAAGATTTTATACAGGATTTTTATTTAAAATCACGAAATGACACAATTATTCAACATCATTAAATTGATAAATAATTAATGAAAAATATTTTAGGTCGTTTTAAAAAATTAACCCTTTTATATAACGATTAAGTTTAAAAAAATAAAATCAATATGTTTTACTTATAATTGATACACAGTTTTTAAATGGCAATGAGTTAGGAAATTTTAACTACAAGTATATTTACAAAATAATAAAAGGAGAAAGCGTAAAAAATTCTTGGATAAAACCCGATGTTCGTGTATCTGTGATCTAATGCTCTACTGAATGAGTGACGCAAACGTAAGGCATGTTTTACAAAAAAAAGTACTCAAATTGTATTATAATAATAGATATTCCCCTGTATCTCTAAAACTAAGGAGCGTTGTATACAATCTCTTGAACCTGAGACTAAAGAGTACCTATCCCTTATGTCTGTATCCTGTAATATCCCTTATACCCTATAACATGTATAAAAATAATCAAAATCTGTGATTATCAAAGTTGTTCCTCTTCCTTTAAGAACTTTTTACACAAAAATATCTATAAATTATATAGCTTTATTTAATTTTAATGACTATTATGCCTCCTCAAAGAATACCTTAAATAAAAGATAAAAGCTATGTAGCACATCAAATATTTTTTTGATATATAACAGTTAATTATGAAATTGATGTTTTTATTTACTATTGTATGCCGGACAATTTCAAATTTAAACACCACAGAAAAAATTGGAATCTCAACTATTTATTTATTTTTTAAAAACATCTAAATATATAATTATTTGTTATAGTTTTTTTACATGATTTTCAATCATGAATTAATCATAGCACTTTTTAGCTCACAGGCTATCATAGCCTGAGAGCTTACGTGCCCGTCCGTTCTGTATGTATGTGCGTATGTGCGTAACGCGATAACTCATGATAAAAATATCGGATCCACTTGAAATTTTGTATGTAGGTATATCCTGACAAGGCGCTTCCCTGATTAGTTTTTGGAGTTCATTCGATATGTATAAGAGGGGGAACGGGGGGCTCATGCCCCCCGTTAGTTGATATAAATGGGATTTTCATGCAGAATTAAGTTTTCGTTCAAAATTTAGATTAGGATCATTCTGATGAGGCGATTCCGTGACTGTTATTAGGTGTTCATTGAATAAGTATAAATAGGGGGACAGGGGTTCTAATGCCCCGCCCCCCTTAATTTATAGAAATGGGATTTTCATGCAGAATTAAGTTTTCGTTCAAAATTTAGATTAGGATCATTCTGATGAGGCGATTCCGTGACCGTTATTAGGTGTTCATTGAATAAGTATAAATAGGGGGAACAGGGGTTCTAATGCCCCCCCCCCCCGTTAGTTGATATAAATGGGATTTTCATGCAGAATTAAGTTTTCGTTTAAAATTTAGATTAGGATCATTCTGATAAGGCGATTCCGTGACTGTTATTAGGTGTTCATTGAATAAGTATAAATAGGGGGAACAGGGGCTCTAATCCCCCCCCCCGTTAGTTGATATAAATGGGATTTTCATGTAGAATTAAGTTTTCGTTCAAAATTTAGATTAGGATCATTCTGATGAGACGATTCCGTGACTGTTATTAGGTTTTCATTGAATAAGTATAAATAGGGGGAACAGGGGCTCTAATGCCCCCCCCCGTTAGTTGATATAAATGGGATTTTCATGCAGAATTAAGTTTTCGTTCAAAATTTAGATTAGGATCATTCTGATGAGACGATTCCGTGACTGTTATTAGGTGTTCATTGAATAAGTATAAATAGGGGGAACAGGGGTTCTAATCCCCCCCCCCGTTAGTTGATATAAATGGGATTTTCATGCAGAATTAAGTTTTCGTTCAAAATTTAGATTAGGATCATTCTGATAAGGCGATTCCGTGACTGTTATTAGGTGTTCATTGAATAAGTATAAATAGGGGGGACAGGGGCTCTAATGCCCCCCCCCGTTAGTTGATATAAATGGGATTTTCATGCAGAATTAAGTTTTCGTTCAAAATTTAGATTAGGATCATTCTGATGAGACGATTCCGTGACTGTTATTAGGTGTTCATTGAATAAGTATAAATAGGGGGAACAGGGGTTCTAATCCCCCCCCCCGTTAGTTGATATAAATGGGATTTTCATGCAGAATTAAGTTTTCGTTCAAAATTTAGATTAGGATCATTCTGATAAGGCGATTCCGTGACTGTTATTAGGTGTTCATTGAATAAGTATAAATAGGGGGGACAGGGGCTCTAATCCCCCCCCCGTTAGTTGATATAAATGGGATTTTCATGCAGAATTAAGTTTTCGTTCAAAATTTAGATTAGGATCATTCAGATGAGGCGATTCAGTGACTGTTATTAGGTGTTCATTGTATAAGTATAAATAGGGGGAACAGGGGTTCTAATGCCCCCCCTTAATTTATATAAATGGGTTTTTCAAGCAGAATTTTCAGATTTCGTTCAAATCTCTGAATAGTTTTGGAAGTTTAATGGTTAAGTATAAAAGAGGGGGATAACTCCTTTTAAATTATATAAATGCTAAATGGGTTTTTATTAAGAATTATCTAATTTGCTCTGAATTTTGGATATAGATTTTTTATATGATAAAGCATGTCTTTGATAGTATAGGAGGTTCAATGATTAAGTATAAAAAAAGAGGAAAGAAGAGAGCTGTTTCCCTTTCTTAATTTTTTAACGGAATTAACCCTTGAAAATATAAGGCTTTAATGTACAATTAGTATTTGTAGCCTGTGAGCTCAATGCCATCAGTTTAACTGGGCAGTATTCTTTATTTAATTTGTCTAGATGTCATTTGTAGAAAATTAGCATAATTGTACTTCAAACATTTTAGTATGCATTTGTTTTTGTTTTCTCGTTTTTCATAAGCGATATATTCTCAAAATTTCAAAAATAAAATTTTAAAAACCCACAGGGGTTTTACATATGTATTGTCAGGGTTATCATATGTATTGTCAAAGTTCATGTTTAAATAATAAAAAAAATTAGAATATAAAAGATTGTTATAAATAGTAAATTGTTTTGAGAGTTACCGCTGGCAAAAGGTGCATTACAAATTATCGAAAAACGTATGAAGATGATCATAAAATAACAAAATACACCAAAGTTTTCAATTGTCCCTGTTTTTTATTTAACGTTTGGCGCACTATAAAATATAGTATTGATAGAATTTCTGTTAAAAAAAAACTTTAGAACTTTTGTATGTTTTGGATAGATTGCAGATGTGTTTCTATAGCTTCAAAGAGACACATGTAAGTATCCAGACTTAGGTGTACCATCAAACGCATTGCAGCATGACAATCAACCACAAAGGTTGCACTTTTTTCTTTTAAATGTTCATAATTCTACTATTTCAATCTTACGGAAATAATTTCTAATCAGTCAAACTGTTTCCTGCAGTTCTGCGAATGGTCAAACTAGGGATACGACTCCTGCGTATGATCTGTATCGATAATCAATATGTTGTTGTTGTAGCGATCTCCACATGCGTGGCATTTATGGTTGGAGAGTTCACTGACAAGATATTTAGTAGCATTGTGTGCCAAAGATTGTATATAAATGATATATACGCCCGTATACCTCATGTGTGTGTTCCTCTATTTGCCAAATCCAGAGAGGAACGAAAAAAATTGCAGTCACACAACATATAAATCGAAGTGATTCTGACAGGAGCAATGCGTTGTCTTCGGATGAGCAGACATTTATTATGAACTAGATGACGAGTGTGAAAAAACATGAGACGAAAGAAGATGAGGTGTACACAAATGTAACTTCTCATATTTTATTAAATATTTTTTAAAACCTGCTGCTTAAAAATGTATTCTTTATGTAATTTTTGTAGTACTTATAAATATGTTTTTCTATTTTGTTTCCCAAATTTTCATAGTTTCATAATATCTAGAACATGTGATAGTGCATGTTAACATGAACAATGTATACTTAACTTATGTAAATATTATGTGTTTTGTGTCTTCGGAATAATTGTGCAGTATCTCTTCGGATATTAACTGTTACGAGCAAGGCATAAAGTAGGCCAAATAATACAAAACGTTTTCATACACTTTTCGGCAAAAAACATCTTTGACTTTTAATTATTAAACTTACTGTTTATAAAATATGCAGGTCACTTAAGATTAATTAATTCTCTCAAACAGAGTATTTTGATTTCAAAAATCTGTATTGAAAAAAAATGTGGTAAAAGTGCCATTCTCAAAATTTTTGTACCATTCTCAAAATTTATTAATGATACAAAAATAATACTTACATTTTTCTATACAACTACATTTGACCTGTAGTGTTTTGAATAGTTTAAAATAAAATGCATTAAATATCGTTACAGAAAATAATAAATATTAAATATAATAATAATAAATAATTAATACATATCGTTACAGCATTGTTCTCAATATAATCTGATTAAAGTCTTTGTGATCTCAAACATACAATGAATTTTCTATTCATAAAGAATTATTAAAATACTACAGAAATCATTTGTGTCATGATTGATTAATGAGGGTGAAAAGTATGGACAATTGCTTTTACAAAAAAAAAAAAAAAATAATGTTCGCATAAAATTTCTAATGGTTTTTTTATACGATTCCTTTTATTTTTGATGACATTTATTTCATCATTAAATTTTTAAAGCTCAATTCGTGCAATTAAAAATGAGAAAAGACTTAAAATTGCATGATGAACATTGAAGAAATAACATTCCAAAAAAATCTTGATATAAATAAATATTTAATATTAAATTATAGATTTATAATTTTAAGTTATATTTAAAGGTATTTCTTAAATAAAAAATTTTGAGTAGAGAAGATTTATTTAAAAAAACAGTATGAGGTTATTTCAAATTATTTTAAGTTATTTCAATAAGATTTCAGAGTAAAATAATTATTTTTTCTCTTAAAATCGCATACATCAACAACTTTCTGAGCTTAATTTTAATGAACCTTTTTTTCATTTTTAATGGATTTTATTTTGTCCAGGAAGAATAGCGCTATGTTGTGGTCAGATTTACCTAACCCTATTTGTAGGAGATGCATTCATACCTATTATAATCAATTTTACTGACTTAAGGATGCATACTTAAATTGCATTTTTATTTAATTTATTAAGCTATTATGGATTTTTGAATAGTGATTTAAAACCCCATTGAGTTTTTTAATTATAAAATTAAATATCATCCAAGAAGTAAGTTTAATTTTATTTTGATATCACTGAACTTTTACGTTTTTTGTAGGTGCGGCATGAACTATGTTTTTCTTCTCACAATTAATTTCATACAAATTCCAATTGAGACATTTCGGAGAATCGAAAAAAAGATATTTATATCAATTAAAAATAAATTAAAATGTAAAAGTAAATAATTTTATATCAATAAAAAGGCAAGGACATTACTTTTTAAATGCAAATAATATTGAATGAAACAATGAATGTCATTTTGGAATTCAAATTTGAAATTATCCTAATGCTATATTTTAATTCGAAATCAGGCCTTGAAAACAGTGAATCCATTTTGTGAAATATATTAGCAACTAGTCTTCGTCCACTACGATGGTCGGTGAGGATTCTTCAATCAAAAGAAACACCTCTAATAAAAATTATGTTAAAAAATATCTTAATAAATTATCAAACATGTATAAGTGTTGTCTTATTAGCATGATCTTACATTATTCTATATTATTAATAATATTTTAATAGGATTGTTATCTTTAATTTTATGCTTCTGCCTAGAACTGCTGCTAGAATATGGCTAGTGATAGGCGATTCTAAAAAATGCACCAATAAAAAAAATCGTCAGCATAAAAAAATGGTATTGTCAGTTATTTCCGACAATCTAGAATTATTATGTCCTGCAATCGATCACCAAATATTTCTTTCTACATGGTTATAAAAGATTTTAGTAAATACATTGCAACAAAAAACGGATGGAATTAAAAAACATCACACAAAACAAAAACAAAAAGAGAGACACAACAGTCGAAAAGTCATGTGACGATATCCTCTGGTTGCGAAAAGACAAACATGCGCGAGTAAGTATAAAATAATAAAGAAATTTGAGTATCAAAAATTAGAATTTTTGACAATAAGCTGTAAATTTTAAAAAGAAAAGGAATCAAAGACAAATCTGTTTGCAAAAACAGGAACTAAATGCTTTTTAACTGGAAACAACATTAAAAAGGCATAACACGAAAAACTTTTCATAGGGCTTTAGGGCTTTCCACCAATATATCACATGAAGTGTGTCCTCTAAATTTATAATATAATTTATAACGTAGGCCACCCCGCGGGAGCAAAGAGAGGATAGAGATGCTGGATATGTATAATTTGAAATAATGAGGAGTATAGGCAAAATTCAGAACCCCCCCCCCCCCCAGAGTTCAAATTATCACGCCTCTCCGCTATAAAATCTTCTGTCATTGACATTTTCATAGATTATAAATAATATTTACCAGAGGGGCCGACTGAGGGCCCAAACTTCTCTCAAAATGCTGAAAATTTGAATTTAAAATAAGAAAGAATTCTCAAAAAATCAGTCAAATTAAAAAAAAGGCAGTCGACACACCGGGAACTTTAAACGAATAAAGTGGTCTAAAAACTTTTAATTTCTATGCATAGTTTTTGCTCTTATAAATTTTTTAATGGAGCAATTTTGAATGATTATTATTAAATATCGCTTAATTTTTTTTTTTTTAATTTGAAAACTGCATGCATGAGCATGCTTCTCAAACATTCCTCGATAATACTACTTATTTTCAATTTTTCTGTGCAGTAGTTCTCTTAATATTAGCAAGGAAATAAACTAGATCATAAATAGATCATTGTCATCAACGGTGAAAGTGTTACTTTTTTTTTTACAATATCAAGATTCATAGAGGGAATTTTTCGCAAATTAGTGAACATAGGACTTCGCCCGCTAACACTCGATTAACTTACATTCGCTGCCATCGATTTATGAAAATTATCATCGAATATGTATGGTTTTATATTTTTTCACAAACTCCTATAAAAATGACACTATTAGAAGTATAGAAAAGATAATGTTTTTTTTACTTAAATTTATAAACGAACTCTTTACCGAATTGAGAGCGTACTGTAATAGTAAATTTAAACATATTGAAGTAGTTTTGGGCAAATTTCAATATTTTTAAGTTTGTATGAATGTTTAAAGTTCAGGTTAAAGAAATACAGTATGTATTTATTCGCTGACCTAATAAATTTAATACAAGACTTAACAATAGCATCGATTGTATCCCTATGAAAGTTTCGTCAAGTGTATACATAATACCAATTTCCATAATTGAGAACAAAGGGAAAACGAGACAAAAAAAAAAGAGAGAGAGAGAGAGAGAAGCTGTAAAAGAATATGATTCAGCCAAATTGCTCATCTCACAGCTCAAATGTTATAGAAAGGAATATCCTCTAGTGTGTGTAATACATATTCTCCCATTGGCGGAATTCTGAAATATCTTCCTGCGAGTATTTCACGTCTCAAAGCATAAAACAATCTACTAGCGCACAACTCCAAAGAATGCGTTAAAATGTTCTGTAATCAAGCTGATTCCATTAATTATAATTTAATATTTGGATTGAATTGTTAAATAATTTAAAAATTAAGCAACGTGATACATGATTAAAATATAACGCGCGTGATTTTTAGTTTAAAAAAAATTTTAAATTTCATTTGTAATAGTTTATTGCCATTTTCCATCTTTGTGTTTATTTGTGTTTTGTTTTTCTGATGATGATTGGGTAAATTCAATCGAAACATGTAAAATTATTAAGATCTTTTAATGTTTTATTAGTATTTGACGTCCTTTATAGCAATTAAATATTTTAATGCATATTTTTGAAAACAAGCTGATTCCTACTCAGATGTCATTTTATGTGCATCCTTTGATCATCCGCACATTTCTGTGCAGAGCTAATGTAATAAATATATGCTGAGAAGCTGCTGTAATTTCTGATATTTTTTGGAATTTGTGAGTAAAATATTGATACAAGCAAGCAAAGTACTTTTATTCACCTAACTCAACAGCACTGCGTATTGTCTCAACGCAACAAATCGTCACCGATTTTCGAGAAATCTGCTCACTTAAGTTTCATCTGTCTCCCTTTACATTTCTGACCCGTATATTAGGAACACCTTATATTGTCTTCGAAATTTAATGTGAAAGATAGCACAATTAACTTATTTTTCACATGTATTTTAAGCATAAAAACAGCATTCACCCTTTTAAATTGAAATAAATTGTCTGTATTTCACAAGTTATTTCTTTTTTTTATCTGCAAGTTTAATTTTGCGAACATTAAGAAGCTACTCGACTACCTCAAAAAGAGCCAAATAACAATGTAAAATCTATTGAGCATTATTTTCAAATATCTCGCTCAAATTTTAACAATTCCTCATGTTTTATTACGATTATTATTATTATTATTATTTGAATATAAAACTAACAAGGAAAGTCTCCATACGGGCATACTCCAAAAAATCTGAAAAAATTACAGAATGTTCTTCTTATGAGGATATAATACGTTTATAAAAAAAAATTCCGCGGAACCTCTGAACCCTGTCCGTAAAAAAATAATGAAAACTTCGTTATTTGGCGATTTATCATCGGTTGGCGATGAAAAGCAAATTCAAAAAATGTTTTCATGTCAAATGCATTTTAAATGAAAAAAGTTTCATGTTCAGCGTGTTTAGATAAATTAAGTACATTTTCTTTTGTCAGCTTTAGTTTGTTTTAAGTATAATTTCGTTATTTTAATATTTATATGTATTTATATTCAAATTTAACCATCAAAATTTGAGATTTGAAACGTCCAGTTGAGCATTGTCAATTCGATTTTGTTGCTATGGAAACCTGGCTTTTATTTTTCAATACGCTTAAATGTAATTTTGTTGAATAAGAATTTTTTATAAATGAAAATATTTTTTTCAGAGGTAAATTAAATAACTACAGCAAAAAATAATATATATACATGCAATTTAATATATATATATATGTGTGTATAATATATTAAACTTGTTCATTGTTTACGTTTAAATTCATTTACACGGATTATAAAAATCCAAAAGGTTTTAGTTACATTAAAATCGTTTGCTTTTGGCGGAGAAATGTGCTCCTTCCCAAATCGTGTGACACTTTCGTCTTTTCACGCCAAATATTCGAAAGTATTTTATTTTTTACATGTTTTCTAATGTAATTCTGCCGCTAATTTTCACTGATCCTTTATTACATACATGAGTAGTTTAATTAGTATTTTTTTCAAAAAAATTTGAGTATGCCCAGTATGGAGACCTTCCTTGTAAGTACGATCTATAATCGGGCTAATTTTTAAGTTTTGGATTTTGGTTTTGGATTTCTTTCAAAAAAAGAAAAAAAAAACCTTTAATTTTCGGAACAGTTGTAACCGGTTCTGAAATTGAAACTATCATAATATTTTTTAAAAATGTGTAACCAAAATCGAAAAAGTAAAACGTAGCCCAGTTGTAGATCGTACTCATCTATCTTATGAAAAAAAATCATCAAAAATATTAAAATTTCTGCAAGAAATTTAAAAACAACGTCCCATTAATTTCGCATTATGATACGGGTCTTTTTAAACGAGTTGAGTGACTTCTTAACTTCAAAGTTAAGTTTATAATTTAACTTTCATGACTATTTTCATGTATCTCATGCATTTTATTATTTATTAAAAAACTATTTATGAAAATTGAAGAAAAGTTGACTAATAATATTTCTTAATGTAGTAAAAAGGCATTAATCTTTACAACAAAATTGAAGAGAATGAAATCAAACAAAAGATTTTTTCTAATGCAAGTATTTTGTTTTCACATCCAAGCATAATTCAAATTATTTTATATTTGCTTTCTTTTGCTTTCTTGAACTGTATGTAGGCGAAAATATTTTTGTTTTCACAAATAAATAGTATCCAAGAAAACTAGTCAAATAAATTAGCCTTTGGAAATATAACAAAAGATGCTGTGCTGTCAGAATTTTTCATGAAACATTACAACCGCTGTCTTCAAAATGTCTACGATTTCTGACAGAATAAATTAACGAAGACAAACAAATATTTTAGAAGACAAACGAATAGTATAAGGATATCATATTTAGCTTTTGATGAAAATATTTTACATTTTCTTATGGATTATTACTTTAGTAAAAATATTGCATATTTTTTTGCTTTCTTCTACTGCCAAAAAATATTTAATTCATATGAGAGAAAATTTAGTTGCATTCAATTAATTTGAATGTAGTTTAATTTTAGATATTTATTGAACACAAAATTACCTATATCTTCTTTTTTCCGCCATAATTTATATTATATGTAAGATAAAAATATACGAATACTTATATAAAAACAAAATTACATTGAAGATGGCTAGTTATGAAAATTCAATTTCCGAAATATTCCTTTGTTAAAATATTATGTCGTCCAAATAATTTATCAAACACTACTGAATTTTACTTTATACTGCCAAGAATGTCTGATAGAGTAAATTACCATTGATTAATGGATTCATCTAAGAACATTAAATGCGTTGCCTTTGCTAAATATACATTTATCATATATATAATACTTGATTTAGTTTGTTGCAAGCAATGCAATTTCTATGGTTTAAAATAATGAAATAAATTGCGAAGAGAATCAACTGCGAAATAATAACACAGATGATATTTAATGAAAAATATTTTGATTCTGCTTTCGCGGATGTTTATATAATTAACTTTTCGCCAGATATCTACTTTATTATTTAGAAAGAAAATTGCCCTAAATATTATAGAAAAATAACGGTTCTATCATTCGTCACAGAGATTTATAATTAAAATAATAAAAAGAAGAATAAAATGTAGTTCCAAATTAGTAATTCCAGGAATATAACAACATTTTTTCTTTGAAATGTCATCTTTGTCAATCATAAAAAACTAATTTTGACAAATGTTTTCTTTTGTGTACGATAAAATTATCTTTTTTATTAGTTCTTTTAAAGGTTTTATTAATTGTTAAATATTATTAAACGTTATTAATGGGCACACGAGCTGTAAACATTCAAAAAATCAGTTTTCGGATCTTGTTTTATTCTGAATTTTTAGAAAAATTCTCAACAATATCGAAAAAATAGCTTTAAAAATATGCTGTATAATTTGAGTTATTGTCATGAATAGACGAAGAATACAACAGAAAATCCACTGATATTGAAACTTTGGAAATTTTTTTAAAAAAAATGATTCATGTATTTTGTGAATAATCACAGAAATTTTCTAAGTAATTTTTCATAATGTGTAGAACGTGTAAAATAAAAAAAAAATTTAGAATTGAAAACCGTATTTTTACGAAAACAGTACAGATGATTTTTTTTACCGTTTTCATACTGTTTAATTTTTAGCTATTTTATTCCGTATAACTATTATTTTAATTATGAAATAGG
The DNA here is from genome assembly GCA_964019185.1 of Maratus speculifer. Classification (NCBI taxonomy): domain Eukaryota; kingdom Metazoa; phylum Arthropoda; class Arachnida; order Araneae; family Salticidae; genus Maratus; species Maratus speculifer. The sequence goes on along the minus strand of OZ025298.1, from coordinate 158,784,166 downwards.
GCTGATATAACCTATTAATTCCAAATCCGGGCTTTGTGCTTTATTCAGATTGTTTGGTTTTAACTTCCCACATAGCATGCATGGTCACAGTGACGTCACAGTGACGTCACTGTGAGTCACTGTGGTCACGTCACATCTGTGACCAAAATGCCACCCCTCAGTGACGTCACATTGTGACTGAAATGTGACGTCACATCTGTGACCGAAATGCCACTCCTCAGTGACGTCACATTGTGACTGAAATGTGACCTTCTTAGAAAATTAAAAAATATATACAAAAATTCTTCAAAAGATGTTATTTAATCGAAAAAATATTTTTCTGGCAATTGAAAAAGTTTTTGTGACGTCACTGTACCAAAAGGCCACCACTCAGTGAAGTCACATTGTGACTGAAATATGACCTTCTTAGATAATTTAAAAAAAAATACAAAAATTCTTCAAAAGATGTTATTTAATGGAAAAAAATATTTTTCTGTCAATTGAAAAAGTTTTTGTGACGTCACTGTAATGCCACTGCAAATAACGTACGTCACGTCACATCTTTGACCAAATAACCACCACTCAGTGAAGTCACATTGTGACTAAAATGTGACCTTCTTAGAAAATTTAAAAAAAATACAAAAATTCTTCAAAAGATGTTATTTAATGGAAAAAGTTCTTTTCTGTCAATTGAAGTGACGTCACTGTAATGTTACTGCAAATAACGTCCCTAATAGCGTGAATTCTAATGAATTCTAGTCCCTAATGAATTCTAATTACCTATGAATATTATTATTTACAAAAAAAAACGGTTTTACAATTTATTTTAATAAAAATAAAAGGTCAAAATACATTAAAAAATTCTTTAAATAAAAAAATTTAATCAAAGACACACTCATAAAATTATTGCATATTTAAGTTCCTAAAATACTGTATAGAAAAAGAAAAAACAAAACGGCCATGCGCGTGGAAATTTAAAATCGTCTACAAACGAAAGGATCACGGAGTATAAAACTTACTCCGTGGTTTCTTACTCTGTGGAAAGAATAAATAAACGTAAACAGAAATATTTTAAATTGATGATAGACGCAAGAAGTTAGTTGGCTGGAATTTATGGCAGTTGTGGATAGTTTCGTATTGATACGGATATAACAATTTAAACAAAAAGGTCTACTACAGCTCTTCCAAGCGGCAAAATATAAGCCCGAGAAAATTAATGGGGCTTTGACTGTGAAAATGATTTGGTCTTTGCCACTTTAATTATTATCGGATTTAGTTTGTATAACAAAAAGAATAACTACGTAGAACGAATGACTTCGATGGAAAAAAAGGTATGGAAAAATATTTTTCATGATTGCTTTTTTAATTATTATTGTTCTTAGAACGATTTTAATTAGCTACTCAAAAACATGCTATAAAACATTAATTCTCCATTAACTTTATAAAGTTTAATACATTCATTATTTATTTTGTTGACATACTTGATTATTAATAATTTGGATTAGGTTGTTAAAGGTAGTGATTTTAATTGCACTTTAATCCGCGTTGTTTCCTTATTTAAAATATCTAATTAAAATAATATGTTTCCATAAACATAAAATCTTGTATTTTTTAATAAAGAAGCTTTAAATAGAATATAATTATTTGCAATTTTTTTTTAATTTTTGTATTAAGTAATCTTCTGAAACATTGCATAAATTTATTTAAAAAATTACATATGTTCAGAAGAGGAATTTATAAGAGAACGAGAAGAACAATTAAAAGAAATCGTAGATGTTTCATTAAAAAAAAATAATGATTGTTTAATGCATTTTTCAAACTGTGAAATGTTATAAAATTTCGAAATGGATAGTGGGTGAAAACGTTTCAGTTGTAAATATTCTTATTGAAATGTTTTCAGAAAGAACTAGAAGTCTGAATGAAAATTTGGAAGTTACGCAATCAATAAGAATTTAAACATGATTGAATTTAAAACAAATAACGCAAATACTTAAACGGTATGAAACTAGAAATTAATAACTGTATTTTATTATTTATTTTTCATTCTAGACACTTTTATCATTTCCTTTCCTGAATGATTTTACAGAGGTAAATTTCACAATATCCATTATATGTAGTATTGGTATACATCGTGATTAACACTAGAATGCCTGGAAATTTTACTCAAGTTTGATAATAATATTTCTCACCAGAATTTTTATTCAACATTATTTAATTGATTTATTTAAAGTAAATCCTCGTGGTTTGAATTTAACTTATTTCTGGAAAATATTTCTGGCTCGAATTGAAATTTGAACGCATGGTCAGAGTCGAATCGACTCCTTCCGGGCGTTCTAGTGTTACACTGGGTCTCTTATTTATAATTACTCTCTATAATTTTAAATAAAATATTAATAATTACAATTAACATATTTGTTGTTCTATTTTATCGTTGGAATTTTTATTAGGTAGATGTGTTTGTGATGGACAGTGGATGTGAAGACTGTGTGTGTATAATTAAATTGAAGACACGGTGGCTTGCCTTTAGAATATTTATATCACAGAGAGGTACACACACAAACAGTCACAACAAGAAGAACACAAAATGAGAACACAGAAGTAGATGTAGTAGAACACAGATGCAATAAAGTTGCTTTTTGGGGTAATAAACCCGCTATTTAAATGACAATCGTCAATTATATGGGGAGTAGTCCCGCTATTTAAAATATAGGAACATTTGGGGATAAATCCCGCTGTTCGCTTTAGAATGTTGGGGATTAGACCCGCTGAAATAAACACAACGTGCCACAATGACAGCTAGTGCAAAACTAAACTCTCGGTCACATGACCGCAGAACTGCGGAGCTCGTTCGGCATGCGCACAAGGACCGAACATGCCGCCCCGCGTTGCAATGTGCGTAGCACATTCAAAATTTTAAAATACATTATGAATACAAACTACTAAAATAGCAATAACATAACAATATTACAAAACAAATACAAGTGATCAGTTGCAATAAAAAGTATAATATACAATGCAATAATGAAAATTTAAAGTAAGATTTAGTTTTTAAAACAAACACTAGTTGAATCTAAATTATTTACAAACATTTTTAAATACACTTTTAAATCAATAAAATAAGAATATAAGTAAATATAAAATGCATTAGGATTCATCCATAGGTAAGACACATAATTTAGATATCGACCTAAGGAAAATGTTAGAGGCTGTCTTTACCTTGGCAACTCTCACATTGCCGTCCTTCCCTGGTATGACCTCCAGGATTCGTCCGAGCAACCATTTACAAGGAGGTAAGTTGTCCTCCTTTATCACCACCATTGCTCCCGGTTTTATATTATCACCCTTTACCTGCCATTTGGTACGATTTTGGAGGTGGCTTAAGTAGTTTAATCGCCAATTTTTCCAAATTAACTGAACAAATTTAGTAATTCTTTGCCATCGAGATAATCTCGATTCGCTAATATCAATCAACTGAGGTTCTGGAATAGCATCGATTGGCCGACCAATTAGGAAATGGCCGGGGGTCAATACGCTAAAATCATTTATGTCGGTCGATAAAGGGGTTAAAGGGCGTGAATTTAATACTGCTTCAATTTGAGTGGTAATGGTTTGGAATTCTTCCATTGTCAATCTAGCACCCTTCAATGTCCGTTTATGATAATATTTGAAGGATTTAACCCCGGCTTCCCATAATCCGCCGAAGTTGGGGGATCTAGGAGGAATGAATTTCCATTCGATAGCTTCTGAGGTAAGATAATGAGCTAATTTTTCATCGGGGCAACGAACTAATTCATAAAGTTTCTGCAATTCTGATTTAGCACCCTTAAAATTCGTAGCATTGTCTGTAATAATAGAAGTGCATTTTCCTCGTCTTGAAACAAAACGTTTAAGTGCGGCGATAAACGCATCGGATGTTAGATCCGTTACTATTTCTAAATGAATAGCCTTTGTTACTAAGCAAATGAAGATCGCGACATAGATTTTATGAAAAATCCCTTTTCTTTGATTTTTATATTTAATCTCAAAAGGGCCGCAAAAATCAGCTCCTGTATGACAAAAGGTAAAATTCGGTGTTATTCTTTCTGATGGGAGAACGCCCATGATTTGTTTGGCAGCAATTGGGTTGCTCCTGAAACAGACAACGCAGTCATGCACTACCTTACGCGCTAAATTTTTCCCACTTACTGGCCAAAATCTCATACGTACGTAATGTATCAAACTTTGGGGACCAATATGAAAATATTTTCTGTGAAAATACTCAAATATAAGTTTTGTAATCCTATGGCCTTTTGGCAAAATGATTTGATGCTTGTTATCAAAGTTTAAATCTGAATTCTCTAATCTCCCTCCAACTCGTAAGATATTATTTTGATCCAAAAAGGGGGCTAAACATTTAATTTTACTAAAAGGAGGAACCCTTGACTCCCGTTTTAAACTACTAATCTCTTCCTGAAACTCAGAATTTTGTATTAGCCTAATTAGAGAAGTTTCTGAGGCCTTTATTTCTGAGGTGGTGAGGCTGCCTCTGCGTCTGTCTGCAGCTGGAGATTTGCAATTGTGCAGGAATCTATACACATAAGCTAGAACGCGAAGAATATTGTAATAATTATTACTTAAGCTCAAAATAGAATCTACTGCTTCAGGATTCCTGAAAAGAGAAAGAGAAATATTAGAATTACAATCATAAATATTGTTTTTAAATTTAGATTTAGTCTCTAAAACATAGTCCTTTTCTGGTACATCAATGGGTTCTTGCTTAGTCTCTAGGACATCAGCTGCGAGGAATTTTGGTCCCTTGAACCACATTGGGTCCTGTATAATGGAATTAACACTAGTACCTAGAGTTAAGAGGTCCGCAGGATTGTCCTTGCTGGAGCAGTGATACCAAGAATTAGAATCAGTGAGAACATTGATTTCCTTGACACGATTGGCGACAAACTGCTTCCATAGTTTTGTTGAGCCCTTGACCCAGTAAAGAGTAATGCTGGAATCAGTCCAGTAGTACACTGTAGATGCTACTTTCTGATCTAGGATGGGCTTGATTTTATTAGTCAGTCTTGCACTCAGTAAGGCTCCAAGAAGTTCCAGCCTAGGTAGACTTATCTCCTTTATAGGGGCAACACGACTCTTTGAGGTTACGAGATTGACTTCCACTCCACTCTCCCTTTTTATTCTTAGATAAACAGCAGTGCCATATGCTATTTTGCTAGCATCAGAGAAGGCATGTATTTCTACTTCTATTACTTGATTCAGGCAACCAAGAATTTTTCTCGGAATTTTTAGTTTTACTAAATTTGGAAGTTCTTCGACCCACTTTAACCACTGTTCTTGCACATTAGTTGGCAACTGTTCATCCCATGATGTCTTCTTTAGCCATAGTTCTTGAAACAGACATTTAATTCTAATGGTGTATGGCGTGAGCATGCCTAAAGGATCGAAGATTTTACCAACCGCTTGCAATAGTAGGCGTTTTGAACCCTTTTGTGTTGACAAGAACTGCATTAGGCTTTTGACTTCAAATATCAGACAATCTTCCTCCGTTTCCCAGGACATTCCTAAAACTTTGCTTAGATTGCTTCCTAGACTAATAGTGGCATGTTCTGCTTGAATATCTAAACCTTCCTTCTTCCAACATCCCAATAATGCTTCATCATTGGTTATCCATTTTCGAAGAGTCATTCCGGCTTCAGACATTATTTTATTAGCACTCAAAGAAATCTCAAGAGCTTGTTCCAGAGTATCTTGACCAGAGATAAAATCGTCCACGTAAATATATTTATCGAGTAGGTAAACAGTTCTTGGGTGCATGTTCGTAAATCGCTTGATGTGTTCCTTAATGGTAGCTGATAGAAGAAACGGGGAGGCATTGACACCAAAAAGCACCCGTTTAAATCTGAAGACCTTGAAAGATGTTAAATCGTGATCGAACCAAAGAAATCGGACAGAGTCCCGGTCCCTTTCTGCAAGCGAGATTTGAAGGAATGCCTTCTCGATATCAGAAGAAAAGGCGATTTCGTACAATCTGAAGTGGATTAAAATATCGAAGAGAAGTGGATTTAAGTTCGTCCCTGGCCATAAGCAATCATTCAGTGACAACTCATTATTATCATGAGAGCTGGCATCAAAAACTATCCGGACTTTAGTGGTAAGTTTATCTTCCTTACAGACTGCATGATGTGGTAAATAATAAACCGCCCTATCTAAAACAGGTTCATTTTCTTTCACCTGCTCTATAATTCCATGCTTCAAATAATCTGTTATTATTTCAGAATATTGGCGAAAAAGTTCAGGGTTTCGATACAATTTTCTTTTTAGACCTTCTAAACGCTGTTTTGCAACATTAAAGTTGTTATTTAATTCCTTCCAATCTCTTTTCCAGGGTAATTGAACTTCGTAACGATCGCCCACAAATTTGACTGTTTTGTCGAATATTTGTTGCGCCTGATCCCTTTCTGATATTTTTGTATCTTCATGCTTAATGCCTATAGATTCGAGTTCCCAAAACTGTTTCAAAGTATCATTGACTTCATCGAAATCTCTAAAAACATTACACATAGCAATATTTTCAGACCAATTTTTCTCGTCTAATGTACCAGTTGGAATCCATCCAAAAACAGTGTCTTGCAGGGAAAGTTTATCAGTAATCTTAACGGAATTATGTTTTAAAATTCTGTAAAATTTTTCAGCACCAATTAATATATGCACTTTTGCCGGCTTAAAAAATGTAGGATCTGCTAGTTTTACAGAGTTCGGTAATTTAATGTTAGAAACATTTAATTGCGTTGACGGAATTACATCCGTAATTTTAGGCACAATTAGGAAATCTATTTTTTCCGCAAAAGTTCCGTTTTCGTTGCTAATCACAGTAGAAATTTTATTTTTTACATTTTGAGTGTATCCGTTTAATCCAGTAATTGGAGCATTAATTAACCTTTTTCTTAATTTTAACATGTCTGCAGAATCTCTTGATGTAAAATTACTGTTGCTGGCGGAATCTAAAACAGCTCTAAATTTTATTTTATTTCCGAAATTATCTTCGATAAAAACAAAACAAGTATTCAATAAAACCGATTTATTTTCATTGTTTACGTTATTCAAGGTTTTCAAAGAGTCATTATTTTCCAAATTGTTTGTTTCTTTTTCAGTGACACCTGCGTTAAATGCAGGGGGTGTGAAGGGGGAATGGCGTCAGAACAAAGTTCATTTTTTGATTTATTTTCTCTTTCTCGGTGAATGAGACTGGCATGTCGTAGTCCACAGTGAATGCAATTATACTTTGAAACGCAACAATTTACGAGATGTTTTGGACTCAAACAATTCGAACACAGTTTATTTTTCTTTACGAAATCATATCGTTCTGATACATTCATTTTTAGAAACTGAGAACATTTGTTCAAATTGTGAAAAGCGGATTTGCATAGAACACAAGTTTTCACATTCGATTTATTATTCGAATTTAGCATGAAATTTTTTGTTTTGTTTGAAGGGGGAATGTTTTTGTTAAAAGGTTTTGAAGCAGAATGTCTATTTACACTTTCTAGAGTAGAACTTCTGTTTTCCAAAAATGACATTAGTTCAGCAAATTGTGGATATTCTGATTTTTTGACTGAATATTCAAATAATTTCCTGGTTTCTTTATCTACCTTTTGTAATATAATATTTATAAGGATAGCATCAGACAGATTATTTTGTTCATATTGTAATACCTTTAAGGCCCTCAAATTTTTATTTACACAATCAATAAAATTTCTCAATTCTTTAGAGGACTCGTAATGTATTTTTTCATAATTAATTATGGCTGATAAATGAGTATCAATGAGCAAACGTTGATTTTCGAACCTTTCAGTAAGTGCTGCAAACAATGAGTCAAAGGAATCGTCAGCACTTTCTAGTTGTTTTGCTTCATTTTTAAGCGATGCTCGCAAATAGAAGAGCTTTTGTGCATCATTTAGCTGTTCATTATTGATAATTAAATTGGTAAATTGTACTTTAAAGATTGACCACTCGTCATATTTACCATTAAATGTTGGTAATGGGATTTCAGGCAATTTAACTCTAACATTATTGACATTTCTAGATTCAATATTATCAACATGAACATTTATTTCAGATTCTTTCAGATTTTTAAGAAATATATTGAGACTTACCTCAAGTTTCTCGAGACGATCTTCAAGTTCGTCTAATTCTTGTTCTACTTCAGATAGGTCTTTAATTTCGGGAATATCATAAAATTTATCCCGTATTTCAGATATCTTTGTTTGAAGCTCTGGTATTTTCCTGAGCTTTATTTCGAGCTCTGTACTTGAATAATTACTTTGTTCTTTATTGTCTCTAACGAAATTTTCTAGCTTTGTTATGGCGCCTTTTAAAGCACCTTTTGCTCTGTTAAGCTTTTCCATAGGTTTTCAGCTGACTCCGGCTCGACGGACCATCAAATGGATGTGAAGACTGTGTGTGTATAATTAAATTGAAGACACGGTGGCTTGCCTTTAGAATATTTATATCACAGAGAGGTACACACACAAACAGTCACAACAAGAAGAACACAAAATGAGAACAGAGAAGTAGATGTAGTAGAACACAGATGCAATAAAGTTGCTTTTTGGGGTAATAAACCCGCTATTTAAATGACAATCGTCAATTATATGGGGAGTAGTCCCGCTATTTAAAATATAGGAACATTTGGGGATAAATCCCGCTGTTCGCTTTAGAATGTTGGGGATTAGACCCGCTGAAATAAACACAACGTGCCACAATGACAGCTAGTGCAAAACTAAACTCTCGGTCACATGACCGCAGAACTGCGGAGCTCGTTCGGCATGCGCACAAGGACCGAACAGACAGCCTTCCAGTAATGGATAGCCCCTTAATGTTTTTTGTTCATTAATATACTAATAAATATTTAGCTTTAATTTTTTTCATAATTCCTCTTTGCATGTTTTAATAGTATTTTAATATTTATAGAAGATAGTATTTGAAGATAATTTGCGATTATTTTTTGATTTGTGACAAATTTGTCACTAACTTTGTGACGGTGGCAACGTTGTCAATTCTGTGAAGTCACACTGGGACACAATTATACAGTTATGAACATTATTATGTCGTGTAAAATCACTTACATCTATAATTTTATTAGACTTTGGCGTTACATCTCAATTAAAACTTGGGAGCAGCTATAAAAAGAATGTACCAAAAGAAAGTTACTGGATCAAAATTTAATGCCATGCAGATTTTAATCTTTGTTACATATATATACATATACACTATATTGCCATTGATTATGGGACACTTGCGATTTTAGACATTTTACTAAATATCTAGAAAAATACATGAGGAATCATCTCGAAACTCTTAGTGTATAAATATAATAGTATACGTCATATATCTCCGTGAAGATTTTTTACCGAAACTCCATAGGGGACCGTCAACAAATTAACAAAAAATGAATATCTTTTGAATAACCCTGTCAAAACTAATGTAGCAAAAGAGCTCAAACTCTAGATTATGATTGAATGCCTTATTGCAATACACTGTGTTCATTTTTATGCAAATAGCATGCATACTCGCAGAGTAATTAAGGTTTTTATAAAAATGGCCCCAAATTTTTCTAAGTTTTTCCCTTATAATTTTCAGAGTTCTTAATATAAAATAATATTTTTTTCAGAAAATATGACAAAAAACATTGTACATAGTACCCTGTAATCAGAATTAAAAAATAATAAAAATTGTATGAAAAATGAGTAGGTTTATTAAATAATTTTTTACTGCGCATGCGTCAAAGATATCAAAATTTCATTTGTATATTATGTTAGCTAAATGTATAGAGCAACTTTTGTAAAAGTCTCAAAATTATAGCTTGAAAATTCTGAAAGTAATCGTCTATAGAAAAAGGACAAAATCCGTTGTTTCCAAATGAAGCAAAAAAATGAGGGATTTTATCCAAAAGTAGTCGTAACATCCCGTATTGTGTATTCTATATTGACACTAATCAATGAATATATGGATACAACCCCTCTTGTTTTTGCTTCATTTTGAGAATAATGGATTTTCAACTTATCAATTGACGATTATTTTCAGAATTTTCAAGTTATGATTTTGTGACTTTCACAAAAGTTGCTCTGTACATTTAGCTAACATAATATGCAAATGAAATTTTGATATCGTTGACGCATGTGCAGTAAAAAATTATTTAGTAAACCAACTCATTTTGTATACAATTTTCATTATTTTTAAATTCTGATTACAGGGTACTGTGTGCAATGTTTTTGTCATATTTTCTGGAAAAAAAATTATTTTATATTAAGAACTCTGAAAATTATAAGGAAAAAACTTGGAAAAATTTGGGACCATTTTTATAAAAACCTTAATTACGCTGCGAGTATGCATGCTATTTGCATAAAAATGAACACAGTGTATTACAATAAAGCATTCAATCATAATCTAGAGTTTGAGCGCTTTTGCTACATTAGTTTTGACAGGGTTATTTAAAAGATATTCATTCTTTTTTAATTTGTTGACGGTCCCCTATGGAGTTTCGGTAAAAAATCTTCACGGAGATGTATGACCTATACTATTATGTTTATACACTAAGAGTTTCGAGATGATTCCTCATGTATTTTTCTTTGATATTTAGTAAAATGTCTAAAATCGAAAGTGTCCAATAATCAATGGCAATATAGTGTATATATATATATATATATATATATATATATATATATATATATATACAGGGGTGGAAAAATCTAGGCGCCAGTGGCTAATCTCCCACCACAAAAATTTCAAAGTCTTCTTTGCTCAAAATTTAACAGCAATCTTACTAGAATTTAACACGAAATATTAGATAAAAAGAAATGAAATAATTTTAGTGGTGAGAGACTGCCTGCTGGCGCCTAGATTTTTGCACGCCTGTATATATATATATATATATATATATACACTATATTGCCATTGATTATGGGACACTTGCGATTTTAGACATTTTACTAAATATCTAGAAAAATACATGAGGAATCATCTCGAAACTCTTAGTGTATAAATATAATAGTATACGTCATACATTTCCGTGAAGATTTTTTACCGAAACGCCATAGGGGACCGTCAACAAATTAAAAAAGAATGAATATCTTTTGAATAACCCTGTCAAAACTAATGTAGCAAAAGCGCTCAAACTCTAGATTATGATTGAATGCCTTATTGTAATACACTGTGTTCATTTTTATGCAAATAGCATTCACACTCGCAGAGTAATTAAGGTTTTTATAAAAACGGTCCCAAATTTTTCCAAGTTTTTCCATTATAATTTTCAGAGTTCTTAATATAAAATAATATTTTTTTCAGAAAATATGACAAACAACATTGCACACAGTACTCTGTAATCAGAATTAAAAAATAATAAAAATTGTATGAAAAATGAGTAGGTTTACTATATAATTTTTTACTGCGCATGCGTCAAAGATATCAAAATTTCATTTGCATATTATGTTAGCTACATGTATAGAGCAACTTTTGTAAAAGTCTCAAAATCATAGCTTGAAAATACTGAAAGTAATCGTCTATAGAAAAAGGACAAAATCCGTTGTTTCCAAAATGAAGCAAAAAAATGAGGGATTTTATCCAAATGCAGTAGTACATCCCATATTGTGTATTCTATATTGACACTAATCAATGAATATATGGATACAACCCCTCTTGTTTTTGCTTCATTTTGAGAATAACGGATTTTCGACTTATTCAATTGACGATTATTGTCAGAATTTTCAAGTTATGATTTTGCGACTTTTACAAAAGTTGCTCTATACATTTAGCTAACATAATATGCAAATGAAATTTTGATATCGTTGACGCATGCGCAGTAAAAAATTATTTAGTAAACCAACTCATTTTTTATACAATTTTCATTATTTTTTAATTATGATTACAGGGTACTGTATGCAATGTTGTTTGTCATATTTTCAGAAAAAAATAATATTTTATATTAAGAACTCTGAAAATTATAAGGAAAAAACTTGGAAAAATTTGGGATCATTTTTATAAAAACCTTAATTACTCTGCGAGTATGCATGCTATTTGCATAAAAATGAACAAGGCTTATTACAATAAGGCATTCAATTACAATCTAGAGTTTGAGCTCTTTTGCTACATTAGTTTTGACAGGGTTATTCAAAAGATATTCATTCTTTTTTAATTTGTTGACGGCCCCCTTTGAAGTTTCGGGAAAAAATCTTCACGGAGATGTGTGACTTATACTATTATATTTATACACTAAGAGTTTCGAGATGATTCCTCATGTATTTTTCTAGATATTTAGTAAAATGTCTAAAATCGCAAGTGTCCCATAATCAATGGCAATATAGTGTATATTGGAATAAATGATATATTTAAGACAATTGAATATTCGATCTATAACAATTATTTCAAATTTAACAATTTGTTTTTCTAATAAGCATTAAAATTATCTAAGAAACACTTCCTTTAAGGTGCAGCCCTAGTCACAGAAAAAGACCCGGATTTTTATTTAAAGTCTGTAGGGGCGTTCTTTTCAAATATCTCGCTCAAATTTTAATATTTTTACATGATTTTTTTATATAGGATAGCTGAGAACGATCCACAACCGGCCTAGTTTTTACTTTTTCAATTTTGGTTTCAGATTTATAATATATGTATATATATATATATTTAATTTCAAAACCGGTTTATACCGGTTCTGATATTGAAACTATCAAAATATAAAAAATATATAAGCAAAATTGAAAAGGTAAAAACAAGGCCGTTTGTAGATAGTCCTCAGCTATCCTGTATAAAAAAACATGCAAAAATATTCAAATTTGAAAAGAACGCTCCCATAGACTTTTTATTATCATCCGGGTCTTTTTCTGTGACTAGTTTTGCACCTTAAAGGAAGTGTTTATTTGATAATTTTAATGCTTATTAGAAAAACAAATTGTTAAATTTGAAATAATTGTTATAGATCGAATATTAAATTGTCTTAAATATTCTCATCTATTGCAACAGAAGAAAAAAGTATCAAAGATTAAAGTCTGCATGGCATTACATTTTGATTCAGCAACTTTCTTTTGGTACATTCTTTTTATAGCAGCTCCCAAGTTTTAACTGAGATGTATCGCCAAAGTATAATAAAATTATAGATGTAAGTGATTTTACACTACATAACAATGTTCATAACTGTATAATTGTGTCCCAGTGTGACTTCACAACATTGACAAAGCTGCCACCGTTATAAAGTTAGTGACAAATTTGTCACAAATCAAAAAATAATCGCAAACTGTCTTCACAACCTTGTCACTATCGTCACAAAATAGTCACAGTTTTAATAACAATTTTGTCACAAATGACACATTTTTCACATTTTGGTCACACCGTGACTTCACAAAATGGTCACAATATGACGTCACAAACGAGCTCTAAAACGGCCATAACGACTTCACATTTTAGTCACTGTGACTTCACATCGACGTCACGTGACGTCACATCGATGGTCACAAAGTCACAATGTGACTTTACAACGACATCACTGTGACGTCACCATGTCTTACGGGTTATTTTATGAAACTGTGTAAATGTCTTTATTCTGGGCTACTTTACTTGTCATTAAACAAGATTAATATTCATTTTACAAAGAAACATTTCCAATTATCTATCCGAATTTTTAAAACGTAATTTAATGTGACCGTTAGAGAGCTATTTAAAAAAATAAGTAATGAAACGAATTCTACATATTTTATTTACAAAAATAAATAAATAAATAATAATCAATGTCATACCTTCTACTCGTAAGTTCTTTTACACGAATAGACAAGAAATTATTTTTGCTCGTTATTATAAAATAAGGAACACCGACTCGTTAGTATAAGAGATGGAAGATAATCTTATCATTTGTGCAGTTTCCCGGCGTAATGGATAAATCGCCGTAGAGATTCAATTTTTTACCTCAGGGATGTCAGCACGTAATTGTGTTGTTTCTCCTACACTAACAAAGATTAGTTGAATAAATTTTTCTTTGCAGATAATTTTTGAGAAAAAAAAAAGGAAGAAGAAGAAAAAGCTGAGTTTGAGAATAGCTTATGAAGTATTCAAGCTTCTTTTATCAAAAGCTGTAGATTCCGGAAAAATAAATTATGTCTGACTAATAGATTCTTTCCTAGAGAATAATATAAACTCGCATACTATTTTAGCAAGTATTTGAAACATCTTTTGTCACTTTATGTAGAAATTTGTAGAGGTTATTCTTTAATTTGTAACTCTATATATTACTGATATGTGCTTTTATAGACTGGACTATTGAATTATATAACAATTATGCTGAGCAATATTTTTCTTCTGACACATTAAAAACAATTATCGACTCGATTCATGATTTAGAATAATGATAAATAATTCTTAAATAACATAAATGTGGTTTGATCTACAGAGAGCAAGTTCCGCATTTATTCTTCCAAACAATTTCTTGATGTTTACAAGTGCTTTTCCGAAATTGAAAGACATAAGAAAACATATAGTAATTGAGTATGTATATGTGAGATTTATATTGCGATTCATGTTGTAGTTTATTTTACATTTACTAGTTTAGACTGTAAATCCATAAAAATACTTTATGCATTAATAAATGCATAAATATGCATTATTTTTCCTCAGAAAATATTTTTTTTGTGAAAATAATATTTCTCTTTAATCAAAATAAATATTTAAATTAAAAACACAAATGCATTAAAATATTGATTATAAATTTATGTTGATTTTTTATATACTAATATATATACAAATCTGTTATTCACAATCAATATTGTAAACAGATTTATTCTCATTTAAGAAATCAGTATCAAACGCAACACGTTACCATAAGTATTACTAATTAAACTTAATATTATAATAAAAAAGTTATAATATATTAAAATAATATTAATGATGTTGATGTTTAAATAATATTTAATTATAATAAAATTTATAAATTATTCGGAAATTTTTTTGATGCAATTAATATTCGGATGCTATATTTTCCTATCCTATTCGAATATTTTTTCTTTATCGTATACTTTCTTTCACTGCTCTGTTGAATAATAGTATTTTTCTTTTATTTCATTTACTTTATTTAACTATAGATTATATTTTGAGACATATCAAAATCCCTTTGCAATATTTGTATTGTTTAAGACTGTGTTCGTATGCCTATATATAGTACAAAGTAGAAAAATGTTATAAAATTTTATTTTATTTAAAGCTCTAAAAATTACATTTCTAAAAATATATTTTTAAATGATAATAAACCCATCGTATTTTTTCAAAATTTTCTTTGCATATTTTTGCTCACCTATATCTAAAAAATAAAAATTTTCTTTTAAAGTTCTAATGTAAATCTTTGATCATTAGTTATGACCATTCAAAAAATAATTGATTAAAATAAATGATATCCTTCTTTGATTTTTCAATGTTTGTTCTAAAAAGAAGATACTCGTTTAACACAGTTTTTATTTACAGTTATATCTGATTCATATTTACTTACATAAATATTATACTTTTATGGTCATAAACCAGAAATACCATTGAGTTTTAGCAAAATACTTGCATTTTCATTTTCAGAAAAAATAAATAAAAATTCTAAGTAAGTTATTTATCTTTTATTCCTATTCATCTCATTATTATAAATTTATTTTCAATCTCATTGTAAATGAAAAGTTTTATTCCACAAATGACTTCCATATTAGAAGATGAATTTTTGAAAAGAAAATATTTCATTCACATAACAATATGCATTTCATTTTTCATTAAATTAAGCTTTCTTTTAATAGATAAAAGAAAACAAAAGAATTTTCGTAAGTATAATCTGCTAAATTCCAATTCTTTTTCCCTCATACTATATTTGAAAGATGAAAATTTTTACTCATGAGAGAAAAAAATTTAACAAAAGTTAATAAGAATAGCATAGTTCATAATTTTTTAATCTCATCAAAAGATTCTGTGTCCTATGTAATCAAAGTCTAATGATTTCTTTAGTAATTTTTTTTCATTTTAGTTTCCATGATAATTGAATAGCTTATTATATATGTTTGTTATTCTGAGTACATCTCCGAAGTTTAATAGGGTCAGAAAATGGTTTGATACGTAATTTCACGTGTTGCTTAAGTTCACTGTTGTAATATTTTCCAGTTGAAAATGTCGTTTTACAGTTTGTTTATGGAAAATACCAAAAAAATACCATTTGGGTATTGGCTAAAACTAATTTAACGATTCATTTAAATTTAATTGCATATTTAAGCAATGTGTGATAACGCATTATTTATTTATTTCCAGTGTGACTATTTATTTTGATCAAATATATTGAGTGAAGCCTATCGATCTCGTAAAAGTTTGGATTTCATTTTTTTATTATTATTTTGTTCCTGATGTCACAAAATTTGCCAAATCTAATATATAATTTTTTTTAATCTAATGTGCGAAAATGCTTTATTGACTTAAAGCATGGATAAAATAATAATATAATAGCTTAATAATATTTGTTAACACAATTTATACCATTTTTATATTTGCTATTTTTATATTTAATATTTTTATATACCAATTAATTTTTTTTTATAATTTATACCTGATAATTGAATTTCCGTTCATCTTATGTTATTTCATTCTTAACATACATTTTAGAAAAACGTGCAATCTAATATTCAACACTAACTTCTTTTTATTTTATTTTTAAATGCTTTTTTTTCAAATGCTTCTTAACAAAAATATAAAATGTAGAAATGGAGTACACTATAAATTAGAATAAAGTTACTAAACGTTTTCTAAGAAAATGGAATTCCTAGAACATTTTGTGCAAAGGTAAATAAGAAATTCATTTAACCAATTCTTTTATTTGAATTTCTGCAGTTATTATTACATAATAAGTTCTAGAAATCCCACTTTCCTACGCTGTAAAAAAAAAAAAAAATCTGCAAAGGTACTAAACCTTTTCTAGGAAACTGGGATTCCAAGAACTTTTCCTGTAACGATAATAGCAAAAATTCAAGTTTTAGAATCGATTACATGAATTTTTCCCGTTATCGTTACATGAAAAGTTCTTGGAATCCCAGTTTCCTAGAAAATGTTTAGTACCTTTGCAGATTTTTTTTACAGAGTAGAAAAAGCTTAGTAACTTTAGAGAATTTTTATTACATTGTATAAAGTCTGTCAAAAAAAAATATATTTAAAATTAGAGATATTTTTGGAGAGCATCGAAAGGAATCAGAAATGTATCAAAATTATGGCCAAAATGTTACCATCTCCGGAAAAAGAGACCTAATGACGCAGTACACACTAAAAAAAAAAAAAAAAAAAAAAAAAAAGTCTGTAAAGTTGCAAAGCTTTTTCTAGGAAACTGAGAATTCGGGAATATTTATGTAGTGATAATAGAAGAAAATAACTGAATCGGTTACAGGAATTGTTGCTTTTGACCTTACATGGAATGTTTATGAAATCCCAGTTTCCTAGAAAAAGCTTTGTAACCTTACAGTTATTTTACAGTGCACAATGCAGTTTTAAACGCTTTATTACACAGCAAAAAGTGTAATCTATGACAAGCAATCTATGATAAGTCGTCAATGAAACAATCACATATGATGCATAAAGTTGCTCTAATTGGCAATGATCACGTATGATGCATAAAGTTGCTATAATTGGCAATGATACATGCATGGCAACAAGACCTATGCACTGGCAAATATTTTCGATTTTGCTTTCATGGCAGTAACAGTAATAAAGATTTTTGCATTTAGGTGTATTTTAAATTATACAAGCGTGTCATGCACAGTTCTTTTCATAGCCCCCAGAAAAATTATCAAGAAGTGATACGAAATTTGCGACTGAACCATTACGTCTCATATAAATATTTCCAAATTACCACTTACGCCCATTGTATAATGAGGTTTCGTCCATTCATCATCAAACAACATTTTGCATAAAACATATGGAGGGAGATCGTTAAACATTTCCTGAAATACCTCATGAATAAAGCGAAATATTTAACACACACAACACCGTAGGTTATTAGCATATACATTTAAAAATTTGAAGTTAATTTTGTCGATAATGTCTTGCGTGTGAACTTTCCTGTTTAAGAATTCAATCTCTGTATCGGCGAGTCAAATAAAGAAACTATCTTTTAGAGGCATTCGTAATAAATCATGTAGTTTCATCGAAGAAAATTTTTCGTTTTCATTTAAATGTGTCCTTTTACCTCGTGAAACAATTCCGCTAAAATTCAGTTTCAGCGGAATTAAAAAGTACTGAATTGCAACAGCTTTTTGGGAATATATATGTTTCTTAAAACGTGACATCAGTTTATGTTAAATTATTTTAGCAAGATTATTTTGATTTTTTGTAAGAAAATGGCACCAATACAGAGAAATAAAATTCCCTTTTTTTTCAACTATGAAAGATTTAAACTCACAATGTTATCTCTATGGGAAAATTAAAAGCCGAGATTTTAAGGTGTTATCGTTGATTTTTGAATATTTTTGAATATTTCTGATTTTCAATACCCGCCGAGATTTTACCCCTACCGACGCGACGTCCTGCTTATTTTCTGTGTCGATTTGACAAATATGTTTGACGCTATTGAGTTCACAAAAGTGCAATTTTTGCAGGGAAGCTGGAGTTGTGCTCCGACAATTATCTCTAATGATAATGCAAACATGCTAATGCTAAAGCTATTTTAATTTTATTCTAATAATTTTCTCTATCATAAATGATTTTTCACAGTGCTTTTGAGCTATAATGTTTTTTCTTTTATTTGCATTTATTTATTTAATTATGAATTATATTCAGAGATATTTCACAAAACCCTTTCTAAATCTTTTCACTTTTAGATTTGTGAAGTACTTAGATTTTCGGCGTTTTATTGATTTATATGTTTTAAGCATCAGAGATACCAAAAACATATTTTTAAAAATACCTGTGTGTGAGTCTGTGACTCTGTCTGTTTATGTATGATGCAGAAATTCGGGGCACTCTATCTCAAGACCAAAGGCACGGAATTTAAAATATATTTATATTAATTAGTTTTTGATTGGTACTGATTAGTTTTTGGTGTTTCCGTTCAATGAGGGGGGGGGGCGCAGCTATGCAGCATTTCTTATGATTATTCACTAGCTCAAGCTCCAGAATTAATGCAAATATTTTTATCAGACTTGAGATTCATTTACATTTTATATGAATTGACATTTGTTAAATTTTGATGACAATCTCTCAACAAATGGCGCTGTTATGCTGCATTTTTCTAATTTCTTCAATTGTTTTGCCTGAAAAACTAATGCATGGGTTTTTATTAAACTTTGTATTGTATTAGTCCTTGGTATGAAATGATATATTTTACATTTTAGTGTAAATTGCTCAAGAAGTGGTACTGCTATACCCATTTTGTGCGATTCCCTTATTCCCAGAATTAATGCATGGATTTTCATTCAACTTCAGATTCAATTGATCCTTGATATGACTTAGTGGTGTTTACATTTTTATGCAAATTGCTCTACATTTTGCGTTGTTATGCTGAATTTTGGAAATTTTCTGAAGTAGCATCCTATGAATAAATAGACGAGATTTCATCAATCGGTGGATTGAGTTAATACAAGTCTCTGCTAATTTAGGTTTTGTGTTAGTCACCAAAAAGGTAACGCTATTATGTTGCATTTTGCAGAATTTAAGTGCCTTTAAAGACAGTCATAACTGAAGAACTATCCCATAGAATTTCATATTTTTTAATTCCCATGATGCGCACGGACTTCACATTTAGTTTTGTCCTGTGATTGCGATCTTTGAAGTAATAACATTTATGAGATTGATGAAAGTTTTAACATTTCCAAATTCGAGTAGTGTTATTTAGGACTTCGCACTGCCTATATAAAATACTCATTGAAAATTATCTGTAAAGTTATTGAAGTTTGTGTAGGATATTGGAATCCCTAGAACTTTTCATGTAACAGAAGCAACAAAAAGTCATTTAATAGATGCAAAATTTCACTGAATATCAAAAACTCTGCAAGATTACAGTTTTATTTTTTATCTTTATTTTATATTTTATGAAACTTAAAATTAATTTCTTGCAATTGCAATAAGCGTTGCAGATGAAGTTTAAGTAAAATAAGTCAAATTTTGGAAAATTCTATGTAAGCATAAAAATTTTCTTTACCTCTGTAGAGTTACAGTTTTTGTTTACAGTTGGTAAAGTAAAAAAATCTGATGGTGTTTTTATTAAGTCTATTAAATCATACTTTACTTTGAGTTTGAAAAATTATGTTTCCATAAGTATCTTAAAAATAATTTTTTTCCTAAATTTTCTTTGACCTTTATAATAAATTGACTTTCAGAAATTTAATGCAAGACTTTGATCAATAACGTAGCATAGCTGGTTTAGATAAACGATATCCCTTATTTAATTTTACGCTGTTTTCTGAAAAAAAATACTAGATATCAGTTTAGTAGACTTTTCCTTTCAAATAGATCTGATTTATATTTACTTATATTTATTTTATTATTCTAAGCATTTACTCAGAATTTCATTGAATGTTACAGAATACCCCTATTTTCATTTTTAGAAAAAAATAAATAAAAATTCAATCTAGGTTATTCATTTTTTATTTCTAGACATCTCATTACTATATATTTATTTTCAATCCCATTTTACTATAAAAAGTTTTACTTCAAAAATGACTTTCGTATAAGAAAATAAATTTTTGAATTGAAAATATTTCAGTCATATAATAATATAAATTTCCTTTCGCATTAAATTAAGCTTTCATTTAATGTAAAAAAGGAAAACATAAAAATTCTTGTATTAGTATATATTTCTAAATTCCATTTTTTATTATGTTCTGTATTTGGAAAATGAAAATTTTGACTAACGAGAAATAAATAGTAATGAAAAGTAAAAATAGTTCATTAAGTTCAAAAGTTCAGAAATTTTTAATCTTATCAGTGGAATCCGTTTTCTATATAATCCAAGTCTGAAATGATTTATTTTATAAAGTTTTCATTTTTTTAACTTTCCAACATATTCAAATAGCTTTTTTATACATATCTATAAGTTTTATTCTATCTCCGACCGATTAAATACAGTTGATTCATATGTATTTTTTATATGTAGTGAATGTGACATTTACAATAAGCCGTTATTCATATTTAATCTTGAGTTTGGTGACAGTTTTCTGGTCGATTGGTTAATCTGTTAGTACCGATTAGCATAGAAGAAAGTTCCTCTTTCAAATCGATATCTCTATTAATTAACAGTTTACTGCGTTGGATTAAGCATCTCATTTGCAATTCAAATATGTCACTGAAGTGAATTTTGAATGAAATACAGGGTCATGAGAAATCTAAAAGTGGGGAAAATAGGATTGGAAATATCTCGGCAACCTCATTATTCATGAAACATTTATTTGTTTATCTTGTATGTTCACTCCGTGTAAGAAACCATTTCGAAATTTTTATAGACTTTTCAATAGAACGAAACTTTCGAAAGTCCGAAAAAAAATTTCTGTAAAATCGAGGTTGCCGATATTCAATTGTTTTCGAATGTTTCTAAAGAGAAAGGAGCATTGGGCGACTTGGAAGCGGTTATCGAGTATTTTTGCATCCTGATTATAGTAAATTATAGTAGTTTAAGAAAGATCTGTCTTTTTAGCACTCTTGAAGAAAATTTAAAAGTGCTTATGCATTTGGTTTGTCTGTCCGTCTGTCCACGCTCTAACTCCCGAATTTGGTGACCTTAAATAAACCTTATCAATTGCATGAAAATCCGACTACATTTATAGTCGGATTTTCATGCAATTGATAAAGCTTATTTAGGGTCACCAAAGCATGTTTGTTATTCATATGAAGTATGTATGACTAATGATTCATTTACAGGGACATCAAAAGAGTTCGATTACATTATGGTATATCGGTAAAAATCGTTTGGAGCTCACTTTAATGACATTCCGCTATTTCTAATGTATTTAAATTAATATAAATCAATGAATTTAGCTACGGTTACGTTAAAACGGAGTATTTAGAGCATTTTTTAAAATAAATTTATAGGGACACACAAAAGAAATGGTTACAGTACCGTCTCTGCTTAATAATTGCTGGAGAGTACGTTTTAAAATTCAGTATGCGCTTTTAAATGCAATTACTTTTTTCCACATTACTCTTTACATATAAATTTTATACGTCATATACAGGGCATCAAAAAGTATTTGCCTATCATTCTCCTCATTAGAGGATATTGCTGAAGGGGAAATTTCAATTGAAATATGTGTATCTCTCAAATGAATGAAATTTTGGAACATATAGTGTTAATATGTACCTATCGATGTATCATATACAGGGCTGCTAAAATTTATGGGTCATTTTCTGAATGTAGATGGGAACAGCTGAAATTTGGTTTTGAAATATTTAATAAATTTTCACATGGTGAAATGAGACGTAAGATTTTAATTTTTTAAACGGTGCAGTTTTTTACATTATTCGGAATGTGTTGAATAGTGTTTCGTAATCTGTAAGTGATGCATGATTTTTTATTCATAAAGATATTTTTAAAAACATTTTTTCGTTGTTCTTTTTTTTCGCTTTAAAATACTAAAAATTGTTCCGAATTTAACGCACATTTGCCGTACAGTGCTGCAGGTAGTGGGAATCTGTGTAGGATATAGAACATATTTCATCCTTAATTTAAGTCGTGTAATTAAGTCGTGTTATTTCCGAACAATAATTTCATTAAATTTCTTAAATTCTTATTGGATCCTCGCACCCTCTCGACTAATATATGTACGAATAAGCTTATACTGGAGTTTCCTTCGGATATAGGTTTATTAAGGAATTAGTGAGCTCCTGGAAGTGAAAAGTAGAACTAACATATTTTATAGAGCATGCAGCAGCATTGTAGGATATTCTTATTGATTAATGTTGGACTCTTAATTGCGTGGTGGTTATCAATATTTCTGAATAGAATTTTTAGCAAATTTCATAAATTGCTATGTGTATCTCCATCCCGTTGGGTATTATATCTACGGAAAGAATGAAAATCGGATTATCGGACGATAATCCGATTTATAGTTGATGAAAAATTTCTGTTTGTTTACGTCCGATTTATGTTTGTTTACGAAAAAATGCTCATTCTGGTGATGAAAATTGAAACTGTAGCATTTTGCAAATCGTGCATTGCACGCCTATTATATCCGACCGCTGATGGCGGTGATCGATATCGGATTTTCGTACAAAACATTCTGCTCCCCGCAGCGGAGAAAAGTGGAATTAAAGTACTTTAGCACGTACGCTGTTAGAATCGTGGGTTTATAGTTAGTGTTGATTTTAGAATTTGGCTACGGTTAGGTAAGAATTAGGTTACATTTGGGTTATGGATAGGTTGCAATTACGTTGCAATTATATTATGGTTAGTCTTACGTTATATTTAAATTTCGGTTACGTTGTAGTTAGGTTATGATTAAGTTACAGATAGGTTAAGGCAAGTTGCAGTTAGATTACGCTCGGAAAACGGATAAGTTATGATAAAGTGACGGTTAGGTTACATTTATGATATATTTAAGCTCAGGTTAAGTTACAGTTAAGTTACAGATAGGTTGCGATTACAGTACAATTAGGTTACAGTTAGGATTTTATCCACAGGTTGAACATCACACATGATTTGTTTGAAGTATACTTAATTTTGCTCTATGATTCTGAAACTAAATTACTATATATTAACCTTTTTCTTCGTCATTGATTATCGATTTTAATCAAGGTATAGTCGGATCTAGGAATGATATAATTTGTTTGAAAATCAAAATGTTACAGTTGGGATTTCGATGTAAAAAAAAATAATAATAAAAAGTTACGTGACTGAACAGTGATATTAACGGACAAAAATCAACATTTTAACACGAAAATTGCGCAATTGTTGAACACATATTTCCTCCTCCGTTTCCCATTGAAGTCGTTTTAAATATTAGTTACTCTCTATTTTTTTAAACCGATTTTTCTCACAGTCAGTGTCCACGTATTTCGAATTAGAGTTAAAATCACAAATTTCATTTTCATTTGATATTATTATCACGGACCCGGGCGACGCCGGGCGGGTTAGCTAGTATAGGTTAAAATAGTGTTAATACGTGCTAAGAGCCTATTAATACCTGCTAGCTTGGGCCGACGGCCAATTTACAGGTACCAGGTACTAAAGGTAGTGAAAAGCACTACAAACTTTTCTTAAATTCTCAGTGCTGATTTTCGTGTATGTTTTATAGAATATTGTTAAAAACTAATGTTCAATATTGCCAGACACTTCCCGTGGTCAGTAACTTTCACAAAATGCTTTGAAGCTCCCTAAAAAATTATAAATAGTCTTAATTTTTATATATGATGCTCAAAGAAGTATTTCAATACATTATGTAAGCAGCAAGACCAACACCATGGGCCAAACATCCAGCCAGACATACAAAAAGTATCACTATTAGTATAAGCGCAAGCGTGATAATAAGAAAGTATTCTAACACAGCTTCATAAAACTTATGTTATTAATGGTCTAAGTCTTCAGTAATAGTTAAGTAATATTTCAACCCTTAATTTTAAAAATAATTATAGCATACCAAAATGTGAATACATTTGAAATCGTAATCGAAATTATGAACAAGTCGATATTAATTTACGAAGAGTGTTCTTTATTGAAAATATTGAGGAAATTGATGATTCTAAACAGCAATCAATTTAGTCAAATAATAGTTTATTCACGTCTTATAATTGGCAAAAAACAATAAAATTTGTAAATAGAAAATTTCAAAATAATTCATTTAAGTTTCAATCATTATTTTATTAGTGAGAAAGTATGATCTACTTTATTATTATTTTTTAATCTTCCTTATCGTCATCGTTGAAGTTTCATAATTCATTATCAATCCAGTGTTAGTATTTTATATTTTTATCATCATCATCATTAGTTTCTTTTACTGTAGAATATATATATGTAATTACAAATCAAACAATTACAAGTTTATATAAATATTTAAATTGAAAGTATAATACCTGATTCTTCTTGAAGCGATTCACTTACAAAGCCTGGTGGTTGCTCCCCAAGAAACCAATTAAAATAATATTGATTATCTTCCAATGTCCACCTATTGTTTTCAGGACTAAAAATATCTAGTTCCCTCTTATGAGCATTATTTGAGAGACTAGCGATGCAATTAGCTCATCGAAAATGCCGGCAGAAGCTCACTATTGCACGGTGGTAAGTTGCTCGCATCTAAGTTTTTCAAGTTTTTGAGATTGAACTTTTCATCAACATTGGAAACGATGTAAGTGTTGATGAACAGTTGAACTCTGGCAGCATCTAAGTCAATTTTTCCAGCATAAGTAAAGTTATATCACTTTTAGAGAGCTTCAAAGCGTCTGGTAAAAGTTACTCCCCATGGGAAGTGCAATATTGAGCATAATATTTTAACAATATTCTGTAAAACATACATGAAAATGAGCACTGAGAATTTAAGAAAAGTTTGTAGCGTTTTTACATATCTTTAGTACCAGGTACCTGTAAATTGGCTGTCGGCCTAAGCTAGCAGGTATCACTACGCTCATAGTACGCATTAACGCTACTTTATCCTATAGATTTCACTTGTGAGAAAATAAGTAACGTCTGGGGCTCTGGGATCTTGGAGTAAAAAATACGAATCTTTCACGGTGAATACAAATGGCACGTGACAATAAGATTAATGAATTTTTTGCATCTCATTAACGCTTGCCATTCACAATGAAACGATTTGCATTTTTTTACAATGACTATGGTTCTTATCCGATTAAGACCAAAAAATGTACATGATATATTTATTGCACGTCTCTCAAGTAATATAAATTTTTTATTCAAGTATTTATGTCTGATAAATGAATTTTTGTTCCTGAAAAAATTTTGAGTTTAAAATATAGTGTAATTTTTTATACCAAATACTTTTTTTCATCTCTAAAGATTTGTTTCAGTTATTTCATAAGTAAATTATAAAATGTGGAAATTGAGTGGATAAAAAAATATAATAAAGTTTTAATACTTTCTTGGACAAAATTAATGATGGATTTCTTTAAAATTAAGTCTTTTAAAACAAACTTTATTCTAATATCTTACTCAACATAAAGCTTATGAAAGTCATAAATCCCCCCCTCACACCCATCCTATTTTGAAATATTAAACCCCAATTTCTTCCCCGTACGAAAATAGCTTGTGTTGTAAGTAATACTTTATTATTAATACAAGAATATTACTTAGAAAATTATTTTTTAAATGATGTCTGAAAATTTTTTTGTAAATGACGTCAAAAAAAAATTTGCAAATGAAGTAAAGAAGCAAGAAACAGAATTTGTGGATTAGAGAAATGGAATTAATTAAAGAAACATATTATTTAAAAAACATTTTCCTTGTGTAATTTAATTTTCTAACTTACTAAAATTGTGAGTTTTCTTTTTATGGCTTTTCTATCTTTAAAATGTTGACATCATAATGCTACATACAGAAAAGGATGACAATCGGTTTAGTAAATAAATTTTGTTTATTTTAGTTAACATTTATGACATGAATATTTTTGATAGAAATTAAAAATGTTGGTCAGTTATTCAAATTCATAGAAACATAATTGTTAGAAACAAATTTAAGAAAGTATCTGATGTGCGAAATATGTGAACATTTTACAGTTTACTTTGTATGGGTATATATATTTTTTTAATTTTAAAGATTATTTATTACTATTTGTTGATGTCCGAGGTTCACGAAGCAGTTCTTTGGTGTTGTCAAGTGTAAATAAATTCACACTAATATATCTTTTTTGCGTTATATTAACAACTTAAAGAAACATTTAGTAAATTGAAAACAAGATACAGGAATGCAGTTTCCTGCTGCGGTTACTGGATTAACATATTATCCAAGTATGCGAAATCATAGCGAAGAGAAATATAAGCACCGTGTGTGCTTTACAAAGACATAAGAGAAACTGAACTAAGTTCGTTCACAGTAAAATATTGTCCTTGAAGTAATCAACAAAAATGATTTCACAATCACGTGCAATCAACTACTTATGAATTGCTTTAAATAAACAATGATATTATATTAATATCATTAATGTCACTTTTGAGTTATAAAGTAATTTACCATTTATAAATATTATGGTTTTAAAGTAAACAGTTAAATTGATTAATGTCACTTCTGAAATATGAAGTAAGTTAACGTTTATAAATATTACTGTTTTAGAATAAACACTCTAAGCATTCGAACACACTCCCACCCTATCAGGCCTTAGTCCTGATATATAGGGAGGAGAGCTAATTTATGTACTGGTCGTCTCAAATAAGATCCTTTACACTGTATGGTCACAACACGGACATGCCCGTCCTTTCCTGGGTGCACCTCTTTTACTCGGCCCAATGGCCAAGAGTCTGGTGGCTGGGCATCATCAAGGAGTAGCACAACTTGTCCAGGTTGAAGATTACGTTGCTCGACTCTCCACTTTCCTCTTTTTTGGAGCGAGCTCAAATATTCCTTCTTAAATCGATGGGAGAATCCTCTTTTTAAATTTTGCAGCAGCTCCCAGCGATTTCTAGGGTTGCTCGTAATAGATGAGGTCTCTTCAGGTAGCGAGAAAATTACATCACCTGTAAGAAAATGTGAGGGTGTGAGAACATTTATGCAGTCACTATCATTGTCATTTAAATGTATAAGAGGTCGCGAATTCAGTAATCCTTCGACTTGGCTAAGTAGGGTGGCGAGCTCTTCGAAAGTTAGAAGTGTCGCTCCTATTACTCTTTTGAGATGGTATTTCGCAGATTTTATTGCAGCCTCCCAAATTCCGCCAAAGTGGGGGGAAGAAGGAGGGATAAAATGCCATTCAATGGATTTTTCAGTTAAATATTGAGACATGATTTCATTTTTAGGAAATGACAACCATGCCCTCTGTATTTGGTCGATTTTTCTTGATGTCCCGAGAAAGTTCTTCCCGTTGTCACTATAAAGGTGACGTGGGGTACCTCTTCTTGCACTAAAACGTCGAAGAGCTGCTATAAATGCTTCAGTTGTTAGATCACTTACAGCTTCTATATGGACCGCTTTCGTAGCAAGACAAATAAATAAGGCAATGTAACCCTTAGTTGTTTTTGCACCCCTACCCTTGCTAAATTTAATGGATATGGGGCCTGCGTAATCAATTCCGCTGGCAAAAAAGGGGCGTTCAAGATTTACTCGAGGTTTAGGTAAATTCCCCATTAATGGAGGAGTTGTAATAGTTTTCTTATATCTGAAACATTTTAAACATCTATTAATGCATTTGTTGATGAGCTTTTTTCCACCAACTATCCAAAAAGATTGTTTTATAATGTGCGATAGTAGAGAAGGTCCAGCATGTAAAGTGGCAATATGCTGTTGTATTATCAATAGTTCACTCATTTTATGTTGTGATGGAAGTATTACCGGATGCTTGTGATTAAATGCTAACTGTGAATTTTGCAGGCGTCCTCCCACCCGTAAGATACCCTTAGCATCAATAAACGGATATAGGGAGTGTAATTTGCTTTTCTTAGCTAGAGGTTTTTGTTCTTTGATGCATTTTAACTCTTCTTTAAAGTAAGAACTTTGAATCCAAAGAACTATAATTTCTTCAGCAGATTTTGTTTCGTTAGATGTAAGTACTGTTGAAGGGATTTGATATTCATTAGAATTTTTGCATTTTTTAATGAATCTTAGGCAATATGCCAGAATGCGGATAATTTTTGAAAGTGAAGAGTTCTTTTGAAACAAATTATCTAGTACATCATTTGAAGGCTGCATGTGAAATGAAAAAATGGGATCCGATCTTTGCTCAGATTTGATTTGTTCATCGAATTCGTCAACATTTAAGTCGTCTTTCGGCCAATTAGATGGGTCTAGAAGTAGCCAGCTTGGCCCTTTCCACCCTAGCTCGCATTCCGGCAAACCCTTTGGGTCAATACCGCGAGAAGCGATATCTGCGGGATTTTCTTTTGAGGGAACGTGTCCCCAGTGCTTCGTAGGTAAAACTTCTGTTATTTGAGAGGTTCTGTTCGCCACAAATGTTTTCCACTTGCGGGGGTGTGCGGATAACCATGAAAGGACTACTTTAGAATCAGTCCATGCAAAAATATCGAACTTGTAATTCTTTAGTGTGTCCATAACTGTGCGGAATAATTTAGATAACAAGTGAGCACCACAAAGTTTTAATTTAGGGACAGAAATTTGCTTGATTGGTGCAACTTTTGTTTTAGAAACCAAAAGAAAAGCATTGGTTTTTCCATTGCAAGTTTGTCGGCAATAAATTGCGGCAGCATAAGCTAGTGTTGACGCATCGGAGAATCCGTGTAATTCAAAGGCATTCTCGGATGAAAGCGTAACACATCTTGGTATCGAAAATTGATTGATTTCATTGAACGAATCTTGAAATTTGAATAATTCCTCGGTTAAATGTTCTGGAATAATAGTGTCCCAGTCCCCTTTTGTCAACCACAGTTTTTGATAAAATATTTTTAAAGTTACAGTACATGGTGAAATTAGACCCAGTGGGTCAAAGATTCTAGCAGATTCTGCTAAAATTTGCCTCTTTGTAAGAGGTGGAGTGAGATTTAGTGAAACCTTGAAAATAAAAGTATCTGAAGAAGAGTTCCAGCTTAATCCTAGAACTTTAGAGCTTCCGTTATCACTAGGAATTATTTCAAAATTCGATTCGGTATTGGAATCATCCTCAAACTCTCTAAGAAATTCCTTTGAATTTGAATTCCATTTTCTTAAGTGGAAACCATGCGCGTGCAAAACATCGGTAATTTCTTTACAAGTTTCTATTGCCTCGCTAACAGTGTTTGAGCCTGAAAGTAGATCATCCATATAGAAATCTTTCTCTAATGTTTGAGAAATAACAGCATTTTTTGTATAATCATCAGCAATTTGTTTGAGACATTTAGTGGCTAGATAAGACGCTGGAGTTAGCCCATAAGTAAACGTTTTTAATTTGAAATTTTTTATTTCCTCATTAGAGTTAAACCTCCAAACTATTTTCTGATAATTTTGATCTTCTTCAGAAACTAAAATCTGGCGGTACATCTTTTCTATGTCAGCGCAAAAAACAATTTTCGGAACTCGAAAATTAAGTAAAATTTCAAATATGTCCCGTTGTAATTTAGGACCTACTCCCAAAATTGAATTCAAGGAATTACCTTTTGAAGTATTACATGATGCATCAAACACAACTCTCAACTTGGTAGTAGTACTAGAAGGTTTAATAACCGCATGATGAGGAAGAAAATATTGTTCGTTTTCAGAATCGTTAATGTCATTTTGTGTTATTAATTCCATATGGCCTAACTGTATATATTCGCGCATAAAATCCTTGTATTGCTTTTCGAATTCTGGATTTTCTTTAAATTTCCTTTCCATTGCCAACAAGCGAGAAATTGCGGCAGGTCTAGAATTACCTAATGCTGTCTTAGATTTTACAAAAGGTAATTTTACTACAAAACGACCCTCGGAATTGATTGAGTAAGTTTTCTGAAAATGTGATTCAACAAATTGTTCTTCTGGAGACAGAATTTGAGCATTATTATTGAATACCTCTTCCATTTCCCAAAACCGTTTTAATTCATTATCAATATTAAGTTCATAAATATGTAAATTATGCATTGAATTAGGAGTTGTGTTAAGATGCGGCATTTTTCCAGATACGAGAAAGCCAAAGATCGAATTTTGCGCAATTAAACTGCTCTGAGCACATGTTATTTGACCAGGAAGCAAAATAGAAACAAAGTAATCTGATCCTAAAATAACATCAATTTTATTTGGAGTCCCAAAATGTGGATCTGCCAAGTTTACATTTTTTAAGTGTGAATAATGCTCTTCATTTATTTTCTCAGAAGGTAATGGAGCTGTTAATTCGTCTAAAATAAAAGCTTTCACTGACAACTTGCTGTCAGCATTATGAATTGATATAAGATCAATCATTACGTAACCCTTGGTTACTGCGATTTTTGAATTAGAAAGACCTTTCACGGGAAATCTGGCATTTTTCCTTTTGAATCCTAACACTTTCATGCATGATTCTGAAACGGACGTAGATTCTGAGCCACTGTCACACATAATTCTGAACGTGTGCTTTTGACCCATGCAATCATAAATATATACTGTAGCAGTGGGCAAAAGTGCGAAAGATGTTTGAACAGAATTTATTGAAGGAGAAACTTCTTTTTTATTATCATCAGGAATCGAAAGGTCCTCTGAATCAGATTTGCTTTTCCGACTCTGTTTTTCATTCGAACGTGAAGTTGACATCGCATAATTTTGTAGTTTATTCTCGCATAACAGCGTATGGTGTTTGAGCTGACAATGATGACAGCTAAATGTAGAATTACATTGATATGTGTAGTGTTTGTCAGACAAACAGTTGCTACATAATTTGTTTTTTCTCACAAATTGTTTTCTATCTCTTACATTTAATTCCTTAAATTTAATACATTTGTACAATAAGTGATTAGCTTTACAAAATAAACATTTGATAACGTTATTGGCGGGAGCTTTGTGAAAATTAAATTGTTTCTCTTTTTTATGTAACCCTGTATAATCATTATTATACAATTCTAAAGATAAACATCTGTCATTAATGAACTGAATAAATTGATCAAAAGAAGGAAAATCATCCTTTGATGAATATTGAGCCCATTCTTCACGTGTTTTATTATCAACCTTTTGAAGAAGAATATGAATTAACCAAATGTCTCTCTCTGATGCTTTAACATCGATTGATTTGAGAGCACGAATTACCTCGTCAGAGATATCTGATATATTGCGTAAGTTAAGTGCATTAGCATGAATAATGGGAGGTATATCCATAAATGTTTTGATAAGAGCTGCGACAATTTGTTTTTTTTTTTGTCGTATCTTGACAATAATTTTTCCCATGCTTCTGCATAACTGGTTTCAGAAATGGGTATATGTTTTATAATTGAAGATGGCTCCTCACCGAGCAAACCTCTTAAGTATTGAAATTTTTGAATATTTGTTATACTGGCATTATTATGCACTAACGATAAATATAAGTCTTTAAATGACATCCAGTTTTTGAAATTACCATCAAATTGCTCAATATTCAATCTGGGTAATTTAAAATTATTAGTTGTATTAACTATAGGTAATTGTTCATTAACAACTTGAGAATGTGCATTCATACTATTTATAGAAAATTTTTCAAGTTCTGATTGCAGTTTGGCTTTGGTTTCATAATATTTTGTTTCAAATTCCTCCATTTCCGAGGATTCTTCTGGTAATTGTGCATCATATTTATCAAAATCGAAATAAGCTGTTTCTAATTTTTCTAATTTATTCAATAAATCATTCTTTTGAAAAACTTGATCAGCGTCAATGAAGTTCGTGATACGTGTTAATGCAGATTTAGCTCTGCCACGTAAATTTATTGCTGTCTTTTCTAAATCTTCTTGACTCATTATTAAAATAATGAGGGAACCAAGTTAAAAAACAAAGCCAAACTGA
Organism: Maratus speculifer; assembly: GCA_964019185.1. Lineage (NCBI taxonomy): Eukaryota > Metazoa > Arthropoda > Arachnida > Araneae > Salticidae > Maratus > Maratus speculifer. The sequence continues at coordinate 158,751,660 of OZ025298.1, read as the reverse complement.
TAATAAACCAAAATGTACTTATCTGAAACAGCTGGGCTGAAGGGTGCTCCTTTACGGCGACTTTGAAACGAAGTAATCCATAAAAAGCGATGTGTGCAGGTTATCTCGCCGGTGCCTCCATAATGATGGTGTCAGAGGTTCACGAAGCAGTTCTTTGGTGTTGTCAAGTGTAAATAAATTCACACTAATATATCTTTTTTGCGTTATATTAACAACTTAAAGAAACATTTAGTAAATTGAAAACAAGATACAGGAATGCAGTTTCCTGCTGCGGTTACTGGATTAACATATTATCCAAGTATGCGAAATCATAGCGAAGAGAAATATAAGCACCGTGTGTGCTTTACAAAGACATAAGAGAAACTGAACTAAGTTCGTTCACAGTAAAATATTGTCCTTGAAGTAATCAACAAAAATGATTTCACAATCATGTGCAATCAACTACTTATGAATTGCTTTAAATAAACAATGATATTATATTAATATCATTAATGTCACTTTTGAGTTATAAAGTAATTTACCATTTATAAATATTATGGTTTTAAAGTAAACAGTTAAATTGATTAATGTCACTTCTGAAATATGAAGTAATTTAACGTTTATAAATATTACTGTTTTAGAATAAACACTCTAAGCATTCGAACACTATTATTAAGATAAATTTCCTTCTGTTTTTAAATACAGGACAATTTTAGAAGATCTCCTTTAGCAAAATTCTTAAATTGATCTTTATGAAAATTACTTTTTATAAAAATGTCATTTTAATATATAAAAATAATCTCATTGAATTTCCGAAATAAAATAAATGTAAATAATTATTCCAAGACATTGAACTAGAATCAATAAATGGAACTTCAGGGCACTGACCTACTTGAAGAAATCATTAGTCAATGTTTAAGATGATATTCTCCGATATCTTGACAGAAAACGTCTTCCAACTAATATCGTGAAATTCTTGAGATAAATTGAAGATAAAATATAGTGAAAGATTGCAAATTATGAAAAACAATTATTACAGATATATCGAGAGGGGAATTACTTTCTAGTAAGAAAAAAACAGTATACATGAGTAATATTCTGTGGAAAATAAATTTTTTATCTTTTAAACAAGAATATAATAAAACTTGCATTAAACTAACTACTAAAAATTTCTTTATTATATTTTTTTAAGATAAAATTTTGTATCTAAAAATAATTTTAGGTGATTATATTAGAATTAACTTTATCAAATTTTTAGATATACTAATAAATTTTACTGTGTTTTGAAATATAAACTTTACGCATCTCATAGCAATTTGAAAATAATTTACAGGTACTGAAACTCGAATTATGCAAATACTAAACTTTTAAGTTTCTTAGTAAATTTTGATGCTTTCTAATATCTGTTTTTAAAATTACCTCCCGTGATACATCAACTCACTTTTCTGTTAAAATTTTTTAATAAAGCTTGTTTGGGCACGTTATCATATTTTTATTCACAACAAATTTTTTAAAAATGTAATTTAACAAATCACAACAACCATTTCGGAAATGAAATCCTAATCAATTTGACATCTTAAATTAAGATTTAAATTAACTAGATTAGATTGAGAGTTTGCGTGATTTCTGTTTACCAAATTCAGAATCGAGTTTATGTAATGCAAATCGTCAGCCAGAGGTCTAATAATAATAAACTCGAAGCAGTTAAGGTTGTTCAATAAATTCAGATCCCCGAGCCCAAACTTCCTTGTTTACGGCGTCTTTTATTTAATCAATTTTTCTTTTAAATTTGTTTGGTTATAATTTTTTGCTTTTGTTCCACCAACCTGGCTTCCGCAAGAGACTTGGCTATTCGAGACGATGTTTGGAATCTTTGAATCGGGCTGCCACAGGAGAAACATAATCTGAGAAGAAAGGTTAAAAGTTCACGAACATGTGTTTAAGCTTATGTCGTTATGGCATGCAGTTTGTCCTTAAGTTGCTGTGCTGTAAAATATATATTCAACCATATGTTAGTTTTTAACATGTTATCGAGCATAAAATACGCGAAATACTCCATTCCAAATAAACAGTTTTAGAATAGAAATATCGCATTAAAATGGCGCCATATTAATTGTTATGCTTGACACCTTGTACGTTCTTACATCATATTGTTTAGAATGGACTAATGCAGAAATTTTCGGGGGATTTTAAGCTTGCTGAACTGGCCAGGACTCACATTTGCCAACATGTTTAAAGAGTCAATGAATTTATTTTAATGTCTTTCACATGAATTTGCAAGTCATATTAGTGAATCAGTCACTTTTCAGAGTTTACAATGTATCAACTAAATAAATTTGGCTTTCTAAGCAATGAATAACAAGGTATCTAAAATGTCAAGTCGACCGTAAAATTAATTGTCGTTATATTTTATACGCTTATTAACCAATATTATGATAAATATATACCAAACAAAAGTATAAAGGCAAAATGCTTTGTTGTTGTTGTTTTCATGTTTCTCTTATTTTTAAATTTTGTAAGTGTTATGTGGAGATATTATCAAATTATAAACTTTTTTAATTTACTGTTTTGTGATACGGGTTCTTTCTCCGTTATCTAGATTTTTCATTGGAACTTTTTTCTTTGCTAGAATAGATTAATTTAATCATAGTATTATTTCTTATTGGAGATATTTAAAAGTGTAATGTTGAAGAAAAAAGTACACAGCGTAGTCGTCGTTACACTTTATTTATTTAGAAAATAAATATGCGGGCAGATATTGCCACTTCATCATTACCAGACAGTTAATGGTCTCCATATTTCAGATTTGAATGACTAATAATTATCAAAATGGGCTTTTTTGACGTACAGCAATAACGTTTTTTCAATAACTACGTAATTGATACAAAGGTGATTAAATCTCTTCGGTATATTTGAATTTATTTAAAAGTAAAATGCACATATATGTTTTCACTTTGTTTGCAGACACTAAATTTTCAAAAGTTTGGACTTGATTAAAATATATAACTGCAACTTTGACTGCCTTTATAATGTTTGTTTAAAAACTGGATAATCTTGCTAGAATTTAAAGATAAAAAATGCATTTTATAATTGCATTAATCAAGTTAAATTAAATGTGTAACATTAAAAATTTGTAATTCCCAGAGCTCTTTACTAGCAGGATCAAATATGTTATTATAAAAATTCGCATATTTTCCGAGTTCCCCCCCCCCCGTAATTATATCAATGTAAGTTAAATTTAAAGATACTTTTGAAAAAATTATCAATAGATATATTAGTTACAATGAAACACTGAATCAGCAAAATAACACTTTTCTAAAAATTCAATTTTAAATGAGTTTGAAAAATTTAATCTTGGCTTTAAAATTCGTCTTTTGTTCGTTGTATGACTACTTCTACATTAATATAAGTTGTGCTATCAGCATTTGAAATGACAATTTTGATTTTTGCTAAGTGTATTAATTTGGTACTGCTATCTTCTTTTTTTGTTGAAAGTAATGCAAAATCTAAAATGTTTTGCACTTAGGATGCCTTTGTGTACTAATGTTTCACACATTGCTTCATTTTAAGATCTTAGTCTTATATTCGTTGAAAGCACATAAAATACTTAAAATTTATTTCTTCATTTAACCACATTGAGTAATTTATAAATGTGTATCACATGAACAATACTAATGACGTATGAACTAAATTTAAAGCATTATTGTAATCACACTACAATATATTGCATAATTTTGCTCATTAAATAACTAACGTGATATATTAAATATAGCCTCCTATTACCAGCTATAAAACGTACAATTTCACTAACATATGATACATTCTGTGATTGTTTACAAGCAGAAAATGGCCAGCTGTTTCAAATTTATCTCTAATAGTGCACGGTTGGAGCAAATATAATTCTTATAGTATCATTTAACTAAATTTAAAACATTATTGTAACCGCATAATTTCGCTCATTAAATAACTATAGTGATATGTAAAATATTCTTTGTCATTTAAGTTATGATTAAAAATTTCAACATTATCTGCACATATATGTAAAAGAACACGGAATATAAAGTTTAGAATATATTTATTGTTTAACGTTAAACTATCTGAACATTAGTTATTGTTTTACTTTTGGTTATATTTTAACGAATTTAATCCATTCCAAAACAGGATTCACTAACCAAATTGTTTATGAAACGATCATAGATTTTGTGTAATGGGGGTACGGAAGACATTCTAAAATATTTTTTTTTTCTGGAGCTAATTTTATTTTATTTTGAGGATGGTTAACACTATAATTTGTAAACAAAATCGAATGATAAAACTTTTCATTTTTAATTATTTAAAAGTTAAAATGTACTTAAAAAGAGGAATAAATTAAAATAGTTACCACTTGCAATATAATTTACAATTTTTTTTTTTAAATATAAATAAATATATAAGTTTCAGTCTTGATTCAGTATTTTTTTAAATAATATTTTAAATACAAATTTAAAATGTTTGAAGTTTAAAAAAATGTGTAATTAAAAAAATGAAATCATATTAAAAAAGAATTTTTTTTTTCAAATTTGCATAATCAAATTTAAACTAATGCAATGGAAAATGACATATTTCAACTTTAAATCACTTTTCTTCAACGGATCTAGAGTTATCAAAACTTAAATAGAAGAAATAATGATTAAGCCCATCAAGAAGAAAAACGCATTTTTTTAAGAAATCGTTTTCATGATGGTCATACCTTGCAAGCTAAATTTTGAAAGCAATCCATAAAAAAAATTAATATTTCCTATAGCAATTCAGATAGAAACATGAATTAAAAGTCATTTTAAGCAGTAAAAAAAATAAATATTTAATGCAATATATATTTTTTAGAAAATTTGCAGATATTTCTGTCCTGATCACATTTAGTTGAATGTGAATTTTATAAATTTATTCTAAAAAGGTAAAATAATTATAGAAAATAATATAAATCGTCCTTTATAATAGAGTTAATATAACTATCAATATTATTATTTAATATTGATAGATCGTAATTTGATGTTTTTGTGCGGTCGTGATGCGGCAAATTAAAGAAAATAACATGCTTTTTTGTAAACTTTTTAAGATTACATTCGCTGAATACAGCATTAAATCATATCAATTAGGCACTTTGATAGTTCTTTAGCTTTTTAAAAGATCGCGATATTAGAGATTGTGGGGCATCTCAAGTGGAAATTAAAGCCTGTTGATAATTTGTAAAAAAAAATTTCAATTACAATAATTATTTCGCAATTAAAAGTGATTTATTAAAAAGATATACAAACTATGAATAAAAACTGTTTATTCTAATTTACGGAAACATAAAATGCATGGCCCAAAACTCCAATAGCTCGGGAGTTTTTACCCATAAATTATACAACTGTTATAGTGTTCTCTAAGGCCAAAATTTATGTAATTAAGTTCAACTTGTAAATCTGAAAATTAAAAACGTCTTCTTGGCTTTGTTCTGTTACTTGTTTGTTAATCCTAATTTTGTGGTGTTATCTTATTGTGGTGTTGTTGTGGTGTTGTTATGTGGTGTACATTTTATAGCGATGTTAGCGCATTTTACGCCACGAAATTATTATTATTGCACCCAAAGATATAATTCGTTATCCGCTATTTTTTTCCATTTATTTTATCGCAGCAGTATGCTTTGGAAAAGTTCTGGTAAAATGTATAGAGTACATTTTACCAGCAATATAAGATGGTGAAATGTGTAATCATGTATATTAACATGGTAGCTGGAAGCGACTAGGTCAATAATATATTGAGCGTTATTGTGTAGTCATCTGTTACCATGCATTTTCATGTGTGGACAAATGTTTTATATGTAATTAACTCAGAACTTGCGTAGATTTTAATTTTATGATCATATTTAATGGTTACATGTTAGAAATAATAATTATCTCAGTATTATTTTTCGAACATAATTTTTGTATAAATGGCAATGTTAGAGAATTAGAGCAATATTCAGAATTAAGATTTCCGCTTTCATATTTTTTTGTAAATATTTATTTACAGTCAGTAGATAAGCTTCATTTTTAAAATTATATGTATTAAGCATAAATGTACGTAATATGAACGACTGTTTAATCATACATAATATCATGCTTTCTAATGTTTTTAGATAATAATTTAATTTTTTTTACATATTTTATTCCATTTTTACAGATTAAAAATTTCTTACTCCGTTTATGCATCAAAATGTATTTATTGTGTAATGAAACCAGCCAAACAACTATGTATAAAAGAAAAGCTTTCGAAAAATTTGTCATTTAAGTGAAACTACCAATGTAGATTTTTTTTAAGTAAATTTAAATATTTAAATAAAAATAACTCTTATTATTATTTTTTTTTAAATTTGATAATTATTATGCTTTTTTGGGCATGGATGGTGTGTTTTTCTTTTGAAGTGTAATAAAATATATGTGATGGATGTATGTAATAAAAATTGTTCTGTATGTCTCTGTTTCTGTGTATAATGGATCATTCGAGGCGACAGCCATAGTAGCTATAGGCCTCAAAGCACTGTCAATTCAAACCTATGACTTTGTTTTTGTCCACACCTCCCTGTAGTTGCAAGGTTGAACCTTATCATAGCTCGTAGCATGTATGGTCCCCTCAAAGAGCGAATTAACTGTGCTTGTGATACCTAGGCATGCACAAATAAATGACTTATGGCAATACAGGGCATCCCAACTATCTTGGTTAGATCCGCTCCAGTGGTATTAATCGTAATTAGTATTATGGCGAGTTTTAAATTTTTGTTAATTTTCCCACTGAATCCTGAATTACAGTCGAGTCTCTCTATAACGAAACTTCATACATCGAATTTCTCTATATAACGAATTTTTAATATGAAAGGTCCCCTTTTCGCATGATTACATTAAAAACAGTCTCTATATAGCGAAATATCTATCTCCATACAACGAATTTTTTCATAAATTTCTCTTAATTTATTCAGTTTCAAAAAAGCTTCGTAATTATATGAAATTAATTTTCCATTACTTATTTTTGATTTATCGTTCAGTGCTAAGTTTTTTTATATCACTTTTCTCCTTGTTCTTTAAATCTAACAAATTCATCCCACCTTCCACACACCTTTCAACATCCTTTACAAAACAGAGTCAATTGGATTGTTACACATGTAAGAAAGGAATCAATGATAGGCACACAAGAGAGGCCTACAAATGGGGGAAAATGTTAACTACAATGTTTCATTCCTTGTTAAAATTTGAGTTTTTGAGAGCGTAATAATTTTAAAATCAAAACAATAAAAAATTACAGATTTCTTAGTCTGAAATTAATGCAAGTCTTCCTTTTTTGATTTTTATTAAGTTTTAAAATAAATGGCTGTTCTCTTTTTTGGAACAGCTTAAATAATTAAGAAATTAAATGTTAGGTTAATATTTAGTTTTATACATTTCAAATTCTTAACTAAAAAGATCAAAAATAATATTTGTTCAAAATTTACACATTAAACACGATTTTTAACATTATTCTCTATACATCGAATTTCACTATATAACGAATTTTTTACTGGAACGGTGGATTTCGTTATATAGAGACTCGACTGTATTTACAAACACAAATTTATGTCATCTTACTTTTCTCGCTGAACAGGTCCTGCCGTACCAAATATTGAAAACAAAAACAACCAGGAACACACTTCAAACCTGTCAGAATAACGACATTTCATAAACTTAATTTAAACCCAACAAAAGTACCAAATCTTTTTACACCATCTGAAGCTAGGACTCTAGCAGTAGCGGTCCCTTTAAGGGTGTATTATGATAAAAACTGCTTATTTTCAGATTTATTTTCAAATTCATTTTTACTCTGAAATGCACCAAACTTTTAAAATCTCTTATTTAAAAACTACACAAGGTGCCGTGATTGTTGATTTTTTGATAAATGTAAAAAATGTTGCAAAAAATGCTGTCAAAAACGGCGTTCTGTACCAAATTTTCCGAAGCGGGAGATTTCCGAACGAAAAAAAACGTCATGCTGAGAAAATAATTGCTCATAAATCAAATTCTAATTAATTCAGCGAAAAATTACATCACACGGCACCTTGTACATCACTCCAAAAATTCTCTCAGCAAGTTTCATATTTCTACTTTAAAAAATGAGCCTGAAAATGTATCGGAAAATTTTGAGCTGTTGAAGGTGGAAAATCATTTTTTCGAATACACCTCTAAGTTCCACTTAAACCTTTTCTATTTCTTATGAAGAAAGCAGCCTTCTTCTTCTAAACAAACTTTCCTTACACGTGTAAATGTTAGTCCTTTTGAAAAGACTACACCAAGATAGCAATCACAGTGTGGAAACAAAAAAGAGAAAGTCATGTATACTGACTAATTCGTCAGTTAAAAATCAGCGTATGAGGAGAAAACATTAAAAAAGTAAACTGTAAAAAAAATCAGAAACGAGGCAAAAAAAGCAAAACTCAATCCTAGGAAAAAGAGGAATGTGTTTGGAATTTCATCTTGTAATGTAAAATTTATAATAACATTAAAGTCAAAAAACGAATAAAAAGCTTACATCAAAATGATGAAGAAGATGAAGATTGTCTTTGCGCATACGGCTTTGAATTTACTACATTTCTAATGCAAACGAAAAGGTGGTGCGGTGAAAGAATTGCATTAAATGGTCTTATGAAGACCGCATGAAATAAACTTTTCTACCAAAAATTAAATCGACTTTTAGGGAGTAACAAAATGCGTCCGTACCATCATCTAATGGAAAATAAAACTTGACCAAATTTGATTGCCACTGTACATTTTTGCTTTGTTCTATTCACCCGGATAAACACGAGATAATCTAAATCATATTTTTCCAGTAAAATATTTACTTTCAGTCATTCTGTTCCACATAAATTGCTGCCAAATTTCTTATTTGCATGATGTGAAACCTACAATGCTGAAGAATATAACTCTCAAAACGAGAGAACCGCACGAAAATCCCTATCATGGCTTAATTTTGGTTGAAATTTGGTTTATAACTAAATTGGTACACTTTAAAAATACAAACAAAAATCTCAATTGCAGAAAACTGTAGAAAATGTGACACGCAAAAACTCAATAAGCAAGGAGGCATCATCATTCAACATAACACTGTAAAACATTTGTGTAACGATACTCCATAAAATTGGTATAAAAATGGTGGCAAATGCTGCCTCCAGTTTCATGGAGTAATTTTTTTCACATATGCAATGGTGTAATTTAAACATATATTACTGGTGTAACATTACAATGTTACACCGGTTTTAACGGTTAAAATACTCCATAAAATTGGAGGCAGCAATGCTGCCACCAATTTTATCGAGTAACATTTCCACAAATGTTTTACAGTGAAGACAAAGTTATCCAAATTACTTTCAGTAACAGTAAAAAAAAGCCATCCAATTGAATCTCAATGATAGTACAGTCATACACCCCTGCAATCAATATTATGCATTTATTATAAGTGAAACAATAAAAAATGTAACACAAAAAATTCAAAATACAAGGAAATAGCATCTTTCTACATACTAAAAGAAAGTCACCTAAATAAAGCTCAATGACAATAAAATAATAAAATATTTTATCCTTTCATCTAATACCTTACATCCATTATAGGATGAATAATATAAATTGTAATATGCAAAAATTCAAGACGCAACGAGACAGCAAACTAACTAAAAGAAATCCATCTAAATAAATCTCAATGACATTCACATAATTTCCCCCACTTAAGCTAATACCATACATCCATTATAAGAAATGTGCCACACAAAATTTCAATATGCAATGATACAGTATCATTCAACATAAGAAAAACTTATAGAAATAAATTTCATGGACAGTAAAACAATGCTCCCCTGAAATCAATATCATGCCTTCATTATAAGAGAAATAATAGAAAATGTAAAACGCAAAAATTAAGTATGCAATCAGATAGCATCATACAACATACTAGGAGAAACCCATCCAAATAAATTTCAACAACAATAAAATAATTTTCCCATCATCTAATATCCAGTATAAGAGATAAAACAGAACTTGTAAGTCGCAAACATATAATATGCAACGAGACAGCAACATTCAGCTAAGAGAAATACATCCAAATAAATTTCAAATTCAGTAAAATAATTTTTCTCTTCAGCTAATATTACATATCCATTATAAGAGAAAAAAAACAACTTGTAACACACAAATACTCAAAATGCAAGGAGACAGCATCATTCAAAATGCTAAAAGAAAGCCATTTCAGTAAACAATTTTATTTTACTTGAGAGGTATAACAAAAAATTAAAAACAAATATTGACATGTTTCGATTCCATCTTATAAGAACCATAATCATAATAATATTATGAATCGAAACATGTCAATATTTGTTTTTAATTTTTCCTTACACCTATCAAGTAAAGTAAAATTGTATATTAAAATGTTTAGGTGTAAAAGGTGTATGTCTTAATATCTTGTGATTTAAAAATCTAAAAGATTTAAAAAAATTTTATAAAAGAAAGCCATTTAAAGAAATTTCAATGACAGCAAAATGTGTTTCCCCTTCATCCAATATAACACATCCTTTATAAGAGAAACCATAGGAAATGAAACTAGCGGATATTCCATATGCAAAGGGACAGCACCATCCAACGACCAAGAGAAATCCATCCATTTCAATTTCAATGAGAGTAGAATAATTTCCCCTTCAGCCAATACCATAAATACATTATAATAGAAACGGTAGAGATTATAAATCGTTAAAATTCAATATTCAACTTGACAGTATCATTCAACATACTAAGCGAAAGACATCGAAATGAATTTCAATGATATTTAAATGATGTTTCCTTTAAGATAATACCATGCATTTAGAAAAAAGAAGAACAATAAAAAATGTAACATTATGTATTTAACTATACTGCATTACTGAAGATATAAAAATTATGGCTTAGGCTGCTCAATGTTAACGAAAATAAAATAATATCCAAGTAAAAGAATATATATATATATATATATATATATATATATATATATATATATATGTGTGTGAATTCTTTGAAAATGACTTAGGCAGAATTCAAACATTTAAAAAATCAAATAAACATATTTTTACTGGTTTAAATGTGTTTATTTATATTTTTAAGCAAACTAAATTAGAAATTAAGAATTTTAAAATATTTTTCTAAAAGAGCGTATACAAAATGGTGTTAGCTTTTTGATAGAGCTTCTCAAGCTCTAGAAACTGTTGAAAAAAATCTAAAACCTAAGCCATACAGAATAAATCTGAAGACTTTAGAACCGAGAAAAATGAACTTCTGTTAAAAGTGGTCTGGAAAAGAATTCTAAAAGAAAAAGGGGAAATGATATTGCAGACAAGGGATTCATAAAATCAAAACAAGTGTGAAAATACTTGAAAACTTTCAAAGAAGGTACTTTAAAAATTTATTCGTCGCGGTTTTGTGAAAACTTTATAATTACACATTTAAAAAATAATACAAAGAAGACGTTGTGCTCATCTAGTTAGAAAATAAAATAGAATAATCTATTTTAAAGATAAGGGTTTTTCAGATTTCTTGTAACAAGATACTAAATTTAATATTTTAGAAATACATTACGGGAATACTTTATTCTTCATTAGAACGTTTAATTAATTTTGTGTCGATACCACATAGTAAATTGTAAATATTTTAATTAATTTCCTGTAATACGACACAAAAACCGAAAATAATAATAAGCAATAGCCAATAGACGAAAATAAATATGTTTGAACAGTCTTGCGCATTGTTTCCAGATATCTTTAGGCATAGGATGACTAATTCTTTTGTATTTTATAGAGGATCTGTGTATATGATCTATAAAATTTTCGCACAAATTAATACGCAAAATATTAGAAAAAATAAATAAATAAATAAAAAACAAAAAAAAAAACACCAAAGTATTAGTAACAATAGAATTGTAAACTCCGTAGCATTCGTAATCATTCTTTATTCCAATGAATAGGATAAATTCGAGAGCAGACATTCATCTATTATGGAATATATTTGAATGACTTAAGTATGATGGAATTTAATAGAATGAAAAATATTTTTATTAATAATGCTTTTATGTCTTAACACGATTTTCATAAAAGTGGAAATGGCAAATGTCAGTAACGATTAACTGTATGATATTTAAAATCACTCGGTTGAGTAGTTTTTGCGTCCTTGCATGCAGACCACCAGACAGACGGACTCGTGGAAAGGACAACAAGTAAGTGCTATATATTAATAAAGTTACGTATTTTCCCTTAGTCTATAATACAATTGAGTGTTTCTGTAAATAAACTGTGAAGAACCACATGCTTTATTTTCGATACGGAACATGGCCTATTAAATCCCACTAACTTACATCGAATACTGAGCACTCCAACTATACTAAGGAAACTGAGAGCATGGACAGACAGACAACCAAATTCCTAAAATCTTACTGATTATTTACCAAATTCTTAAATATCATGCACATTCTAATATACAGTTAGTCTTTTGTAGCAATCCTCAGCGTACATAAATTTCCTTATGTGTGACATGGTTCAACATATTTGAAAGTCTCCACAAAAATGCTCCTCTTTATATTATAATAAATCGGATTTTTTTGCGTCCTTTCAATTAATTAATAAATATTCTTTAAACCACATATTCAACACAATGTATGTTTTAGTGTATTTTATGAATACATATAGATATCATATCTTTGGAGCGCCCATAATGTGCATAGCTTGCCATTTAATTTTCCCACTGTGACAGCGAATTTTAAAGTATTAACATACATACGCTTGATAAAAGAATGTTTTGGGATTACTATATCTAAAAAGATTTAATTGAAATGTATTCGTATCTTCCGGTGTTCTAAGCGCCCATGCCAAAACAGTTCAAAAGTATTAAAATATGTTAATTTGCACATTAACTGTAGAACATACTTCTGTAATGTACATTTAAAAAAATCTAAATTCATTCATATTTTTCGGTGCTTCAAATTAACAAAGACTGTAATTTTTAGCAAAATCATTATTTATTTTGATTTACAGAAAAAGTTTACATATCTTACAAAGTATTTAGTTAATAAAAAATAAATTTATAGATAATAACAGTCTTATATCAATATATGAAATAAAGATTTAAAAATAAAAGCACTAAATTATGAAAATTATAAATAAAAAAGAAACTTGTGTAATTTTTTTATGAAGTGTTGGAGTGAAATAGACCAGCAGTTGCTTTTCCACAAACCACTCATATTCTAACTCTAAATATATATCTTTTTTTAGCTGAGTGACTTTACGTGATCGTATATATAATCCCTAGCTAGAATGATAGGTCCTATGCTGGACTTTAAGGAGCGATATTTTACTTAATCATCGCCAAAGCGTTGTGAATTTTTAGTAGACATTCTAGCTTATAGGATTCCCTTAAAATCTTTAGAGTTCAATCATCAAAATATAAAGAATAACTACACTCATTTTACTAGGAAGAATGATAAAAGGGAATTTTAAATTAATTAATTTATTTGCAATTCTATTAAATTACATACAATTTCCAATACCTTTAAATGTTACATAATTTATTTTAAGCATCATTTAAACTAATCTAGAAACAGATGCTACATATATTAAAGTTATACATTACTCACTTTCCCATTTCCTCATCTGGGTACAAAAATCCCTAATCACAAAACATGTAATATAAATATGGGAACAACAATATACATTAAGCATTACCTGTTCTCTTTTTTTACATCAGCACAGATGGAACATCCACTAACTTTTTTTTATCACTGACTATTTTTTTACGTGCAGAACTCACCAACATTCTCATTCTTCTTCCAACAAGAAAACTGACTAACTTCTCTGGGAAAAAAAACTGGAGGCGGACTTCTAATTATCATATTCAGATTTTTTTTGGGGGGCATCATTCTGGCCTTCGGAAAGCCCCTTAGCCAATCTGTGATTAGCCCCACATCTGATTAGTATCATGAACAAAGCTATTTGCACAAGGGTCCTACATGCTCCTCCCCTGGTCCGGCTGAGCTGACATTTGCCCCGACGTCCCTTGCCTCCAACATTTTCCCAGAAGTGGCCCCTTCAAGGGGGTAAGAAAAGGGGCGCAGTCCTGCGGACTGTCATAAATATTTTTTGTGACTGGCTATAAACTATAGCCGACGTATACTGTCAGCCCCATTGTATGGGCTCCCCAGCTTGGCGCCTCATGACTGCTCAACAATTAATTATACAGAAAATCATACATCTCTGTAAACAAAATTAGTTACATTTTTTTTTACACAAAATAAAATTTCACAAAATTTTACTTTCACTACAACATCTTCCCCCCCTTGGATAAATAAAAAAAAAAACAAGTTCTGTTGTGTGTGAAATGTTAAAAAAAATGAGTTCTGTGCTGCTTTTTATTGCAACGCACCGCTGAAGAATCCAGTTCATTGATCATAGTGGCCCAGTCATCAGTGTCTCTGAAAGTTTTACCGTCCATTACAGTGTGGTGCAAGAGTCTGTGACACCTTTTTGAGTGTCCTTCAGCTGTATTCCAGTCTATCTTACTGTATTGCAACAGTCTGTAGCACAAGTACAGTGAAACTCGTTTAAGATACGAATCAAGGGACCGAGAGCATTTCGTATCTTAAGCGGGATCGTATCTTATCCGGATTTTATAAATTTTTGAAAAATAATGCATATTAAAGGCAGTGTACATTGTTGTTAACGTATTTTCGCCATTCATAACTCTTACTTTACCCATTTCTAACAATTTTTAGATATTCTAGAAAATTTAAATTTAAGATATTGATTGAAAAGAATAATTTTATTTTTCTCGAGAATTTTATTGAATATCTGTTTGTACAGTAAAAAAATTAAGATGCCTTTATACAGTATTCCCTGTCAAATTAAAAAAAAAAAAAGACAAAATGAAAAGTTTGTTAATTTTTCGAAATCAGTAACTAAAATACATTACATAGTTAAAGGGGAAGAATAATAAATTTTCATAATAATTTTTTTAAAGACAAACTAAATGTATACAAAGGACAATAATTATTCGATACATTATAAAAATCATGATGTAGTTTTAGTTTCTTGAGAAAAAGTTGCTTATCTTGAATTGGGGCAACGTGGGGCGAGATTTTATTAGGAAGTTTTCTGCCTTGTTGATGTAATAGAAAATTTTTCAACGGAGGGAGCAGCATCCATCGAAGAGGCATGTAGTCGAAATAAGCTGAACGAGCTCATTACATTTGCGAATGATGGTATGGTTGGTACATCAAGTGACGCAGTCAAGGGGGAGGTTTTGGGGTTAAAACCCCTCCCAGAGCGAAAAAAGATTGCTATAATTGCTGTTCATATGAATCAAAACGAAATTTAATACCTAAACGTTTTGTGTATTTCTGAATCTGCCGCTTTGTTGAATTAGATTAAATGGAAAAAAATCTACTTAAAACTGTGAAAGTGCATATTACATGCATTAGTTTAAGTGAAAATTGAGTATTTGAACTAAGTCACTTTTTTGAGATGCCTTATGATAAAAGAATGATGATTTCCTGTTTAATTCATACCCAGATATTTTTAGAGAACTATAACGATAACAAAGAAATTTTAACAAAATTTTCAACAAGTTTATATTAATTAATGCCAAATTCGATTTCATGTAATGTCATGTGGTGGAAAACTCCTGAAATACCGATTTTAGTGGTTCACACGTAGGTTCATTATTGTCTTTTCATGGCTTTTATATTTTCTAACTCTAACATTGTGAATGCTGTTTAAATGAAACATGACAAATGTAACTGCGGAAAAGATGCATTAATTAAAGATGCATGTGATGCAGTAAATATACTGATTCTATTAACCGATGATTCAAATAACTGGCAAATTCAAAACCCCGTCTAGAACCAAATTGTGGCTGCGCCACTGGGTACATCTGTTTCTTCTTCCGCGTCATCTTCTACTGATTCTGAAGACCTAGGTTTATCGGAACTTTTGACGTCTGTGATTATATCTGCAATAGAATGAACTGTACTTGTCACAACCTAATCGTTAATTTTGACAAATAAGTGCCAATATTTGTATTCTTCTTGATACTGCTTTTATTCTGTTCATTTTATAAAATGCCGCAAACAAGCAGTGACAAAAGAAATTCATAAAAAAGGCACTTCTGAAGACAATTTATAGTAAAAAAATAACATAATAATAAAAAGCAGCTAGATAAACAATACAAAAAAATATATATATGTAGACGGATTTCACCAATAACTTTCTCATCCAATCAGGAGAGGGAGAAACCTATGGAATTTCAGATCCATCCACTGCCCAAGTGTAAAGATTAAAGAAATAAAAGCGGTTGTTGTTTTTGTATTCTGTTGAGAAAGGAGCAAATCAGAATTCAAAATGCAAAAGCTGTGGAAAAGAACATATTTTAGAGAGAAAAAAGGTAAAAAAGAAAGTATCTTATGAAAAATAATTAAGATTTTACATATTCTGTCCTAAAGACACGTGATAAACGGTTTTCATAAGCACCATTTCGTATATTAAGCGGGTTTTTTGACATCAAAGGACCAATTTTCTTCGTATATTAAGCGGGATCGTATCTTATGCGTACGTCTATTAAGCGGGTAATTTTACACGGGTTTAATAGGCAGTTTTCAAGGGACCGAAGATAATTCGTATATTAAGCGGGATCGTATTTTAAGCGGGCGTATCTTAAACGAGTTTCACTGTATAAGTGTCCTTTTGCTGTGTCGCAATCCGATTTTCAGCCGTGGAATTCGTGAAGCCAACCTCTTTGATACAGCTCTTCAGACAGCAGAGAAAGAAATGCTTAGCTGCTATGCCGTAATTGAGACTTTTTACTTTGTCCCGACCTCGCCCGGTCCTTCACAGGCTTACTAGAGACTGGGTATTTAGCAAATTTTTGTTCTAGTTCAAGCAATGGCCTATTCAAAGAAATTTTCGTGTAATATAACTTCGAAGTCACTCTTGCTTCAACTACTATGGTAATGATTATTATCATTGTTCCCAAAATTTTGAATATTTTGGTAGATGAGCCCTGTAAACATAGGCTCAGATTTCTAGACCAAATGTTAAACCAAACTCTGATAGCATCTAATATAGAAAGTAAAACTCTGGCTAAATTTACATCATTGTACTGAAGAATGGCATTTTAATATATATAATTAATATTTTCAAATATGATGTACACACAACTTATAAAATTGATGTATGACAATAGTATATAAAGAAACAAAACAAGAATAACACACTTCAATATGCAAGAGTCCGATTCAAAATCAATTCTATATTTGTTCATACCCACATTATGACAATATCTTCAATTATATATATATATATATAACATCCTGAAGAGGAATCAATGTATGCAAAAAAATATATATATTATACTAACACATACGCCAGAAAAAAATATTTACAGCGGACAGAACAAAGTTCACGCGTATGCAGCAAAATCATTCTAGACTATATATAAAAATCTATACCGATTATATTGATCCCTACATTCTTTCAATTCCCTTTCAAGACCTAGTCATCGTGAGAGAAAGGAAAAAAAAAATTTTTTCACCACCCGTTCAAGACAACTGAATTTTATGTGAAGACGAAATCGTGAAAAGAGAAACAAAATATATTCCTCTTTTCACCCCAACACTGACAGCCAGGGACGGGAATCCAGTTTCCCACGATTAAAGTGTCATTAGTACTTCACACCCCTTTAAAAGAACCACAAATGAGCTGACCCTAGACTTCTGCCGACGCGGGAGAAATACAACGCGTTTGACCGCTCAAAGCGTCATCGGAAGGAATACTCATACAAAGTAAGTACATATATATCTCTGTATATGTTGTATAACTTAAGTGAAACAGTGTGCTTTATTCTTTTAATCTTAGCCTATAAGAGAGAGACAGTAATCCTTCCCGTATATTAATTGCCTTATGTGTCTCGTAAAAGTTGAATTATTTACTATATACTTTAGACAACATGGTTGATAGCCTTAATCATTGGCCTCTCACTTTTATCCAGAGAGCCAGACATGACACACAGTTTTGCTGTAGAGTGTTTGATGCTATCTTATGTTTATAAACTTCATACAGCCAATTATTTTGATCTATTAAATCCTCAGTGAAACATAAATCAACTAGCCTGCTTTGTAAGCACCCTATTAATTTTTTTTTCTCTTTTTTTTATGCTACATCGCGTACAGAGTAGCTCTGCCTAAGATGAACCTATTATCTGCCTAAACGGCCGGTTCACAACGCAAACAGCTTAGTTAGCGACTCATCGTGCTAGTATAGAACAGTTTTTTTAATTATTTATTGCATCATGCTACTGCCATGTAATTTTTATGCAGCTTAGGGTTATAAGGCTAACAATGAATAATAGTTTAAACTTTGTCCTGATAATTATGTTTTATCCATTTATTTATTTATTTATTTTCTAACTGCAGCTCCAAATAGTATTAAAATTTTAAAACATCTAAAATGAGATTTTCAAAATAAGCCAAAATTTAACTACGCTCTTCTATGCATACATTTTATGTATATGTTTATTTATTTATTTTCTTAAATCTATATATATTGTAAATTCACTATACTAACAATAGCTCGGTTCTTCCCCTTTTTTTTATTTTAACAGGTGAATAACAGAAAAGCTGAGACTTCATGATCTGATGCCGGCCGGAAGCAGAGATCTTCGCCTGCGAAGCTGTCTGCACATCAGACGCATCGAGACAACCCCTCTTTTATGTTAAAAGTATGTACCATCTTATTATAATGATTCATTACTCATCCTTGCTTTTATCTTAATTTATTTATTTATGTTTTTTTTTTTTTTTTTTTTTTTTTTTAAACAAAACTGAAAAATTTACGTATTTAATGCCTAATAATTATTTTTTTAAATTTAAGCAGAAAAACCAATTCTAGATGGAACCTGGAGCTTGGTATTTGCATTTTTTTTTGTATTTTAAAATTTTGACATAGAATTGAAGCTTATTGTTGTTATTATGTTTTAAGAGAGTTAATAAGATAACATTATTATTATTATTATTATTATTTCATTATTATAATTTTTTATTATTATTATTATTATTTTAGCCCTACCATGTAACACTTAATCCTGTCTCCATAGGAAATTAAACGACGTTACTTCCCTTGCACTTTTAAGAAACTGAACATTCCCACTCTTAACGAATTTATGTTTTATTTAATTTTAAACTTATAATACCCCTTTTTTTTATTTAAAAACATTTTCAATGATAGATCCACAGAATTACTCGCAAAGTGCTGTTTTGGCCAATTTTGCCATCGTACCTTTAGTGATTCTTTTTTTTTTTTACAACTTATATGGGAACTTTAAGTACTAGCAATACATATATCTTATTTTTATTACACTATTCCTGAGATCTAATCTGTTTGGTTTATTTCAGCGCCCACTGAAGATATTACTGCCCAGCCATGGCCTTTCTCCAACTGTGGACTTCCTGGAAGGCGAAGCATGACCCTTCAGCTAGATCGGAAAGCGAAGCAGGCTCCTCAGCTAAAATGAGGTAAGTCTCTCTTGTAAGCATGACCTCCAATCTTCCTTGCCTGACGCCCCCCCCCCCCGTCCCCTCATTCTAGCGACTCAACTGACCCAACCAATCCCACTGAAACATATCTCCGTTTGTTTACCAACACCTAGTCAGTGAGGGGACCAGAAGTGTCGTAATATCACGAGTAATCGTTTCACTCTGAGTCCTTTTTTTATGCATTACATGACGAATCCCTAAGCGAGATCCCCGCATCAAGTCTTTCTAAGTCAAAGTTATTATTATAACTCAGTGAAAAGAAAATAAACTAGATACCAACAACAATAATTTTTTTTTTTAGATCCCAACCATATATTTCTTTATTATGTTTAAATCTATGTTTCAATTATCCTGTAATTTGATCATGATACACACACATCTCTTCATAAGAAGAACCGAAAACCATCAATCCCAACATTGACACTCCCCTCTTTTTAATTGCATGAAGAAGCATGAAGAATTGTCATTCAAGCTTGCGTTTGCACGCTGTATTTCTTTTTTTTTATTATTCACTTATTTTATTTATTTATTTTTTTTTATGAGAATCTTATTGTAAGCTATAAAGCGAGATTGCATAATATTATTATTTCTTTTTTTATGAATTTTATCTGTCATTATAACATGTTTTCAGGACAGAAGAAGAAGCTGTATGTCACCAAGAAATTTATTTAATTATTATGTTTTACTATATTGTATGCATATATATATTTACTCGTGGAAATTTGCCCTGTATAAACTGTATTTCATTGTTATAATATGCATTATTTTAATTTATTTATTTATATTTCAAGTATATATTGTGATTATTGTATCACTGCTCCTACTTATATAGTGTGCCAGCTGATTGTTTAATTATTTATATTGTTAGAACAAAGTTTAAATATATTGTGTTCGTACTGTAATGAACTGAAACGTGTTTCAAAATTTGTAAATAACTAATATTTAATTTGTTAAATTTATAAACCGGGACTGCAGATAACCTCCATGCCTAGTGAGCTTATAAAACTTCGTCTGGGGACAGGGAAAACCTAAAAATTTATTATGTATGTCTATATTTTTTTTTGTTTCTTTTGTTGCTTATTTTAATCTGACCATTTTGTTTTTATTAAGATTGTCCATATGTGTGTGTGAATCACGTTTAAGTGAAAAACCGGTATTATTCATATTATTATCATTACTGACCCCAATAAGCGCTTACTTAATTTAGCTATATGCTTGCATGCCTGCAAAACACGATTCCCTGTGAATTGTCCCGTATTAATAAATTCTCTCTATGTGTTATCGCTCAAAGTACTTAAATGAAACTTTAGCAACCAGTTTCTTCATGTAGCTAGCGTAGAAAGAAATTCTCTCTCGACAACAGCATACACGAACTGGCTATTACGCCTGTATACACTGACCCCGGAGAGAGACATAGTATGACGTCACCATACCCTCCTACTACATCGTAGCATAGAACCTTAGACAGCGCATTTCTCCTCTCTCCACGAAAAGAGAAAAGGGAGGGGAAAACGGCGCTCCGACACTCGTAGCTCATTTGCATAAAAAAACATTCCTATTTCTCATCGGGGAGAGAAAGTAGTGTGTTACGGTAGAAAAAAAAAAGCCCTCGCCTCCGAATGGGTTACGGGGAAAAAAACCGCTTTCTCCGCCGAAGAAAAAAAAAAGCTGTCCCAACAAATCGCTTTTATTGTCAATGCTGACCTCTGCTGCTTCAAATAACAGAGTAATTTATACCTAATTAACATTTTTTTTTTAGTACCTCTAGTAAGATCTTCGAAACAGTAATCATTTATTTACAAAGGAAAAAAAAATACATATATATATACATATTTATTCAATGTTCGGCGTATAAGTTGATAAC
The DNA here is from genome assembly GCA_964019185.1 of Maratus speculifer. NCBI lineage: Eukaryota > Metazoa > Arthropoda > Arachnida > Araneae > Salticidae > Maratus > Maratus speculifer. The sequence continues at coordinate 158,730,206 of OZ025298.1, read as the reverse complement.
CCATCGTGTACTTAAGTGTTTTTACTGCATAGAACCCGTTTTATCCGAATCTTCTAAAAGTTTTTCGACATTCCTTGTCATTTTAGGCGCATACAGATGCTGTATGTGTCTTCTAATCGTAGGCGCATTTTTATTGAATTCATCCTGTAATACATAATTATTGTTACGAACTACTTTTACTACTATAAATGGCCCTTCGAATCGCGGGTGAAGTGCTCTGGGTTTGCCAATAACTTTCATAAATACTCTTTGACCCAGATTTAAACTTGTAGTCTTCTGGAAATCATCTTCTTTAATGTATTCGCGCAGCATTTTTTGTTGATTTGCTAATGCTTGTTTGTACACTTCCTGCATATGTTCTAGCCTATTCTTAACATATGTTAGTGTGCACATTTCGTCGGGAGAATTATAAATCGTAAACTGATTTCTTATCTCTCGACCGAAAAATAGTTTAGCTGGTGAAAATCCGGTAGCCCTGTGTAGTGATGTATTGTAATGTAATTTAAAATAGTCGAGACGCGTGTCCCATTCTAATGTCGAATTGCTCATAGCTACCAAAGATGATTTTAATATTTTGTTCGTGATCTCTACTAAACCATTTGCGCAAGCCTTATACAGGCTCGTAAAATTTAAATTTATTTTAAGAGCACGCATATATTCCGTAAACACCGCCGACCTAAAATATTTCCCATTATCCGCGACAATTTCCGACACCAATCCATAAGAAGCAAAGTATTTATTTAAAATATTTAACAATGTTTGCGATTCCACATTCCGTACCGCAACTGCCTCTAAAAATCGTGAACCCGCATCTACAATTGTAAATATGAAACAATTTTTACGTAGTGTCAGAGGTAATCGCCCAATCACATCGATATGTATAGTTGCCCCAATTTGTAGATTTCTATCCATTTCCTGAATCGGCACTTTAATTGTCGGATGTTGTTTACTTTTATTGCACCTTACACAATTACTGCAATAGTTTTTGATATGTTGGTACATGCCATACCAAAACAACCGCGATTTTATTGTTGCATAAGTTGTTGCAAATCCAAAGTGCGGTCCATGTGCTTCTTGTATAATTGTTAACTTTAAATCATCTGGAACTATAATTAGTTCAGGGTGTTTTGCATTTTGTTTTAATATTAAGAGTTTCTTATCATTTAACGCAAATTTTTTATTAAGTTTCTTGTTTTTGCCTGATTCAATCTTTTTAATGATAATTGATAATTTTTCATCTTGGTACTGATGTATTTTTATATTTTCATCAGAAAGTTGGGGATTAACTTTAAATAAATTGTTTTGTAATTCAGTTTGAGTAGTAATATTGCATATGTTCCTACTTACGTAATCTGCAGGATTAATTTTCCCTTCTAAAAATTCAATAGTGTAATCAAAGTCACTAAGGTTTAATATCCATCTAGCAACAATGTCCGATTGATTTTCTAGTTTTAGAGGATAAGTTAAGGCTTTGCTATCCGTTAGGATAGTGAATTTTCTACCAATGAGAATTGATTTGAAGTGCATGACAGCCTCATGAATAGCTAACAGCTCAAATTTTAAACTCGGATACACAGATTCAGTTTGTTTAAGTTTGCGTCCAAAAAATTCTATTGGGAATAAAAACCCATTATCCTCTTGCGCCAAAATGGCTGAGATTGCAACTTTTGATCCATCTGTGATTAAGAAAAATTCCTTGTTAAAATTTGGTGGTTTTAACGTAGGATTATTTATAATGGCTGCTTGTATGTTCAAAAATGCCTGATCTGCTTCCTTAGTCCATTTAAATCTCGCACTGTCTTTTGTCATTTCTACCAAAGGGTTAACTATCTCCGCATAATTATGAATGAGGGTTCTGAAATAATTGGCTAATCCAAGCAAAGATTTAACCCCTCTCTTGTTTTTGGGACGCACTAAACGCTGAATTTTCCCCACATTTCTGTCAGAAGGTGCATATCCATTTTTATTAACCTTAAATCCTAGAAACTCTATCTCCTCTTTACAAATCTGAGCTTTAGAAGGCTCCACAGTTATATTATTATTTATAAATGTTTGCAGGACCTCCTGTAAAAGTTTAAGCATTTCCTGCGGATTTTCGGCAGCTATTATAACGTCATCTAGATAGTAATTTACTTTGTCTTTGGGGAAATGTCCTAACACTTTATCCATTAATTCTGCGAACTTGGTGCTACTGATCTTCAATCCGAAATTTAAACGACATGGTGAAAAAACGCCATATTCTGTAACAAATGCTAATTTATGTCTGTCCTGTGGCCTCAAATTTATTTGAAAAAAAGCTGAGTGAAGATCTAAAACCGAATACAGTTTTTTTCCACTCATTACCTGTAAAATTGTCTTTGCGTCGGGTAC